>JAQFWX010000116.1:0-108038 GCA_027605045.1 Phallus indusiatus | reverse complement strand
GCCCAACTTGTGGCACAAACAATGCAGACAGAATGAAGTCTTGATATTGTTGAGCCATACATGTTCAGATTTATCATCAAGAAAAACAAAGTTGGAGCAAGAAAGAGCTGATAAAGAAATGGCCAAAATGATATGCCGTTTGACGCGGCACAGAAAGGACACAAACCAGCAGTCGGGGATGAGATGTGTGACAGTGGGCGACTATGTGCGATCCGGGTCCATTTTTATTGTTGTTTTCCACATTCGTTTAAACAGCCCTTTGTTTCTTGTTCCTCATTTCTCTCGTTCTCTTTTTCCTTCTCGTTCCCTTCAAACCCTACGCTCGCTAGTCGAGGAACTCTAGATATGCCCGAACAAACCGCTCCATCGTCGCAGCTGCAGCGCATCTATCAGCAGCAGCAGCAGCAACCGCAATCGCAACAGCCATCAAAATCCCGACATACTCATGCCGCCTCGCAAGCAGCTTCTGCTCCTCGGAAAGTCAGATTTAACGTTGGTATGTTTGCGTTTGCATTTCTCCCACCCCCCCGCGAAACAGAAACGATCCTGACAATACATTCAGGAAGCCATTATCAAGTCCTAGATGTGGTTGGCGAAGGTGCATACGGCATCGTATGCTCAGCTTTGCATCGTCCTACGGGTCGCAAAGTCGCTATCAAGAAGATCGCACCCTTCGATCATTCCATGTTCTGCTTAAGAACTCTTAGAGAGCTCAAACTTTTAAAATTCCTCAGCGAAGCCGGTGTCAGCGAAAATGTCGGTCTTGGTTTCTTGTGATATCATACCCCACAGATGCATCTCTTTTCATAGATTATATCGATTCTTGATATCATAAAACCCCTTCACTGGAAGCTTTCAAGGAAGTATACCGTAAGTTTCAGTTGCTATCGTTGCCTTCCGTTGCCAAGTGAACCGATTTTTTTTTTTGCGTAGTCATTCAAGAGTTGATGGAGACCGATATGCATCGGGTTATCCGAACCCAGGACCTATCTGACGATCATGCTCAGTATTTCGTTTATCAAACCCTCCGGGCTTTGAAAGCTTTGCACTCTGCAGATGTTATTCATCGAGATCTTAAGCCTTCCAACCTCTTACTGAACGCCAATTGCGACCTTAAGGTCTGCGACTTTGGTCTCGCACGTTCAATTCGGACCGCAGAGCCGTCTGGGACCGAGACTGGTTTTATGACAGAATATGTCGCCACACGTTGGTATCGTGCACCTGAAATTATGCTAACATTCAAACAATATACTAAGGTAAGATTCCGTCTTCTCTTCTTCCATTTATTCGTTGATTGCTTTGAGATAGGCCATTGACGTATGGTCTGTTGGCTGTATATTAGCTGAGATGTTGTCGGGAAAGCCTCTATTTCCAGGTCGAGATTATCACCATCAATTGACGTTAATATTGGATGTTCTCGGCACACCGACGTTAGATGAATTTTATGCTATCACCACCAGGCGATCGAGAGACTATATCAGAGCCTTACCCTTCCGAAAGAAAAAGCCCTTTTCTCAATTATTCCCCAATGCCAACCCCCTTGCTGTCGATTTTTTGACAAAGACCTTGGTAAGTTTTTCTATGCTCCTTCCAAAGTGTATGACTCCTGAAAGTGTATCTTCTAGACTTTTGACCCCAAGAAACGTATCACGGTTGAAGCGGCATTAGCTCATCCGTATCTTGAGGCATACCATGACCCAGATGATGAACCGGTCGCACCTCCCTTGGATGCTGACTTCTTCGAGTTTGATCGTATGTTCTCATCATTTTGGGCTCAAGACACAAATTGTCGCTAATAATAATGTTTTTGTTATTTAGTCCATCGAGATGATATCAGTCGCGAACAGCTCAAAGAGCTTCTATATGAAGAAATCATGTCCTTCCGTCCAACCTTGACAAGTGACTAAAACATATCCTTTTATGCTGAACCAACTGTATCACCAGTGTATTCATTTTCTTTTTCATCTATCGATAATTTAAATCCGGTGTCGGCTCTCTTTTAGCGGTGTTGTCTCGCATGCACGTTTCATTGTCAAAAAACATTAATCTATCCATCACAATTGGGTTATACTTCTGTTGCTGGTTGACGAATCTTTGATTCTCTTGCTTTCCCGTTTTTTTTTCAATGTTGTTATATATGAAGGTTACCTTTTGTCAGGAATATACGTAACGAAAAGCCAAACTTGATCATCCAATCGCAGCAGTGGTATACGTATGTGGACCCTTACAAGCACAGGCTTCCTGCTTGATATGGTCACTTTTGACTATCAAAGTTTGTTGCAGTGTGGTCAATTCTTCTAGCCCCTCAGACAGCGAAAAATGCTTTTTTAATGAAAAAAGAAGCTATGAATTACTGAGAAGAACGATAATTCCAGCGCCAGCTTCCATGCTGGAGGGAAAAGTCAGTATTGTGCACGAGACGTTGATTTAAACTCCGCTCATATCCCGCGACTTTTTTCATCATCGCTCGAAAATCGACCGCCTCCATCCTCTCCGCCATCGTGCACCACTTAAAAAACCCAAAAATAATCAACTCTTTTATATCCGCACTCCATTCTGTTGTAACATCTTGTTTTCGTTCTAGAGCACAAAGAGTCAATCTGTAAGTTGCCCATTTCGGGGTGCCTACCCTGGTCGTCTCGCCATAAGCATTATTGATCGTTTGCCTTCCAATTTCTCCTTCAATTCTTTCCCTATTTGCCAGCCGTCGTTTATAGCTTTCATTTTTCATAAATCATGACCGCTCCTGCAGCATCTTCGAACAATCCGACCCAATCCTCCATTCATGCCAATATTATTCCCTCCGAGGTCGGCTGGCAGTTCGTTCCTCAATATTATACATTCGTGAACAAGCAGCCCCAAAAGCTCCATTGTTTCTATACTAAAAATTCTACTTTTATTCACGGCACTGAAGGAGAAGATGGAAAACCCTGTTATGGGCAGCAGGTAAGGGCATTCAGCCACCGAATACCAGAAGCGTGGTCCTTTGCTAACAACCCGCTCACTTAGGAAATCCATCACAAAATTGTTTCCATTGGTTTCCAGGATTGTAAAGTGTTCATTCACTCTGTCGATGCTCAGTCTTCAGCAAATGGCGGAATCATAATTCAAGTTATCGGTGAAATGTCCAACCGTGGTGAGCCATGGCGGAAATTTGCTCAGACTTTCTTCCTTGCCCAGCAACCCAATGGGTACTTTGTTCTCAACGATATCTTCCGGTTCTTAAAAGAAGAGTCTGTTGAAGACGAAGAAGAAAACGGGCAACCTGAAGCTGCTCCGCCACCCACCGTTGTTGCCCAAGAAAACACGGTCGAGCCTGCAGCTCCAGGTGTTCAGGCTAGCCATCCCACTGTCGCTGCTACCCCTTACGACAGTATCTTACCGAATCATCTCCAGCAACAGTCAATACCAGAGCCCTCCGAACCTGCAGAGGTTGTTGTTTTGGAGGAGCAGAAGCCCATCATTGTCAATGGCTACCATCCCCCTGCTCCTGAACCGACGCCTGTCGTTGCGCCTATTCCGCAGGCTGAACCCATCAAACAAGCCCCTGTTGTCGAGCCTTCCCAGCCGTCGCCAGTCATGGAAGTTCAAAGACCCCTCTCGCCACAGATTGCACCCAGAGCTACACCTTCGCCAACCCCGTTGCTGCTTCACCTGCTGTATCTGCCGCTGCCGCGCAACCTTTGAGCACTCCAACGCTAAGTCAGCCTTCTACGTCTACGCCTGTACCTCCTGCGCCCTCTACTGCCGCTGCTGCCGTAGCTTCTAAACCAGCTCCACCGGTTACGCAGTCACCGCCTGCTCCAAAGCCAGCTGCACCGAAGACCTGGGCCAACTTAGCCGCTGCGAATTCGAACAAGTGGGGAACTCGAGTTGCTCAGGATGCAAAAGGTGTTAGCGCTGCTCCTCCCGCTCCCGTTACGCCCCCTGTTGCTCCTTCGCCCTCTCAATCAAGAAACGAGCACCGTGGAGGAGATAAGGAGGGAGTTCACCCGGCGTATCAGGCTGCTTTGAACGTCTCGACCCCCCAGTGCTTTGTCAAGGTAATTGTTTAACATATTAAGCGTATTCACATTTCTTATCACACCCCTGTGCAGAGCGTAAATGAAGTTGTTTCACATCAAACTTTATTTAATACGCTGAGTGCTCGCTTTGGCCCTGTCAAGGACCTAGAAATAATTCGGTCAAAGGCTTGTGCGTTCTTAGAGTTTGCGACCCTCGACTCGGCACGAAAGGCGATCATTGCAAGCTTAAGTCCCAATGCTGGTGGTGAAGGTGGTTTCAAAATTGATTTGGAGAATGGCGGTCATACTCGTGTAATTATTGAGACGCGCAAGGAGAGATCGGAAAGGCAGCCTCCCAGGATTAGACCTAGCAGCCAGGGCCCGGGTCAGCAAGGTCAAGGTCAAGGTCAAGGTCAAGGTCAAAATCAGGGAGGTCAACCTCATGGTCAAGAAAGAAGCGGTGGTGGTGGTGGTGGTCATGGTAATAATAATAATAATGGCGGTGGTGGTGGTGGGTTCCGTAGTGGTTCAACAAGAGGACGAGGAGCGGGACGAGGGGGAAAATCGTGATGACATTCCTTTTTTTTTCTCACAAGATTTTTTGTTCAATCACACCTTTTTTATCGCCAATTCCTAACTTGAGAAATATTCTCATTCTTTTTTCATATTTCTCTCCCTTTTTATCCGCCCTTTCCCTCAACATTATTTTTTTTTGTTTATGAATCATCATCCTCCATGGCTGTCATTTTCCTCCACGTCTCTTTTTCTCGTCTGATTTATCCTACTCATCCACGCAACCTCTAACCACACTACATTCCGTTCACCAGCATGTCATATGTTGATCCCAACCCCAAAGCTGTTCTGCTTGCAGCATGTGTATGCAAACTCATTAGTTCATGATATACAGAAACCATAACGACATATGTCTTTCTATGCGCACATTTTCGTTTTAACTTCCTATATATACAATTTCGAATTCGTTGTTGTGTACGATACGATTTGTACGTATACTCTACCTATTTGACTAATCGACCCTGAATATACATCGGTCCTCGATTTCGCGTGTCACCCAAAGACCACCATTTCTCAACGACGTCTTCTGTTATACCATCATTATTTGCCTCAAAAAAGTCGAGCTCTCCTATACCGACGTTACTACTTCCGTCGTAAACATTAACTAACACATTCGAACTGTTAGTAATAGTGAAATTTAGGAAAGATAATTCCTGACTCTGTTGAGCATCAAATGGAACTCCAACTTGAAACGGATGTTTTCCTTTCTGAATTATCCCTAAAGCAATCATACCACCCGTAGTTGCCAGATATAACGATTCTATCCATGTGACTTTCAATGAGTCAGTCTCTTCGATAATCTCCCCTTTAGCTATCATATTTTGACGATCGTTCTCTCTCATACTGGCGACCACGACAGCCATACGCATTGCGGACATCATGTCCAGTCGGTAACCGCCTGCAACGTCTGTCCCTAGACCTACCTTTACACCTGCATCCAATGCTTCCCGGAGGGGATAAGGACGTGTTGAGAAAAAGCAATTGGATAGTGGACAGTGGGAAACTGAGGTGCCGCATTGAGCTAGTTGTGCAAGATCTGATTTGTCGACGAATGTACAGTGAGCCTGAACAGTTTTGCTGGTCAAGAGATTATGCTGTCAGCTATTGCATTAGCGTACAAAACAATGATAAAGGAATAACCCTAGCTTTTTACCTTGTTGAACACATCTATATCCTTCGCCTTGTATACGCTTTGTACCATTTCTACTTCATCTTTTGACTCAGCCATGTGACTTTGAATCATCAGATTATCTTCTTTCGCTATTGCTCCTAACTTCGATAATAATCCGGGAGAAGAAGTGGGGATGAATCGGGGTGTGATGACAGGGTGAATGAACCGTTTATGGATGGGAAGATCGGCGACCAATTTGGTGCATTCATTAACAAACTCTCGGGCGGCTTCAGGGGCTTGCAGGGGATCTTCTCTGTAAGTAGCTCGGGGAGAGATATCCATAGATAGTTTTCCTATGAAAGCTCTGATTCCCTTTTCTTGGAAAACCCCGGCGAGGATAAGACTAAAATTGGATGATTAACTGACGAGATCATTCAAAAAAAAGTCTCTACATACTTGGACTCCACCTTTATAGTTCCAAACATGAGAACCGCTCCGGTCCCATGGTCTGCCAATCTTTGCGCCAGTCGCTTGTATACAGTTTCTGCGAGAATAGGATCGCTATCAAGCTTTTCCTCGGCTTGATATGCGTGTTTCTCTAACCAGCTCATCAAAGGCAAGTTATTCCCAGTTCCAAGGTACAGCATTTGTGGTGCGTGCAGATGCAAATCACAAAACGTGGGTAGCATGAAGCTTTGCTTTGGGAGCTCATGAATTTTTGCAGAGCGGTCGCGTGCTAATAATTCGCTTGCTTCATCGGTTTTTGAGGACAGAAAATGCGTGATAAAGCCTTCATAGTCGACTCCTGCCGGGAAAGGGATAAAATAAACACATAATATGAGGGTAATTATCTTACTTAAGAGATAATCTTTGTGAATGTCCAATTTACCTAGCTTCGAGCAGCAAACAAAGGTACCAAGGAAAAAACAACTCATTCTTCAAGATGCTGATCTGCTAGAAGACATAACGGAAGCCAAATCCGATATGGATAGTGTTCCATTGAAGGCAACGAAGCTTGACATTTACGAAATTATCCACGCTGAGCTTCTGTCCAAGAAGTCCAAAGATCATGATGACGATGCTATAAAGATCACGTGTATGCTTACGTATGACGCGTCCTATCATTGGGCGCTTGTGAGTAGCCAAGCGCGTCCAGTGAAGCACATTGTTTGTTACTGTCACACCGCAGAGATTCCTCTTCCCCATCAAAGTCGATGGCATCCCTCTCGACACACCTCCTGAAATCCTATAATACGGCCGTGCAACACAATTCACAATTTGCAAATCCCTCCCAGATGGTTTACGCTGGTCCAATGTCTTATAATGCTTCTATGCACGGAAACTCCAATGTCCCTTTTCCTTCGACTCCATTTCCCGCTTTATTGGATCCCTCTCAGTTACCCCCAGAGCCGACATACTATGACATTTCTGTTGCGACACATAAACAAATTGCTACTCTCCAGTCCAAATTAGATCAGAAACTTGGCCCCGAGTACATTTCACAGCGACCTGGTCCGGGCGGCGGGCCTAAACTCACCTATGCAGAAGGATGGAAAATCATCAACTTGGCGAATGAAGTCTTTGGGTTCAATGGATGGAATTCTAGTATATGCACTTTGTCCATTGTAAGAAATGTTCCTTGGTTCCGGTTAATCTAGCTAAAATGATTTTACTCAGGATTACCTCGACCCGGTAGAGGAAGGCAGAAGATGGAACTGTGGAGTTAGTGCAGTTGTACGCGTCACCTTGAGAGATGGTATTTACCATGAAGATATCGGATATGGAATAGCAGAGAACATTAAGAGCAAAGGCGCAGCGTTAGACAAGGTATGTTCCCTTTAGAGGCCGTTTAGCTCAGCATCTGGTTAAGATTTTCCATAGTGCAAAAAGGAGGCAGTCACGGACGCCATTAAGCGAACTCTTCGTAACTTTGGAAACCTGCTCGGGAATTGTTTGTATGACAAACATTACACGCAAGAGGTTGTCAAGATGAAAGTACAACCACCAAAGTTTGATCGGACCACTCTCCACCGAAGACCTGAATTCGAAGAGGGAAATAGTCGTGGCAGCAAACCTGCACCCGCACCTGTTCACAATGATGGAAACAAGAGTTCTACTGCAGATGTCAACATCAGCCTGAATAACCAGCCTGTGGAGTGTGAAGCCAAGCCGTCAATACCAAGAGTATCCAAAGCTCCATTGGAAAGAAATATTCCCCCACCACCTGCTCGTAATAACAACCCTAAATCCGGGGAATCAAGATCTGCGCAAGAGTCGAAGATCGAATACAACCACTCAACTGATAAAGAAGACGTTACGTACTTTAATTCTGAGGACGATGCTTATTACATGGAATTAGAAATGGAAAACGGCGGGGGCGCTGGCTTAGAAGAGGATCGTCCAATTCATTCTGAGCTGGACTATGAAGACAGTCGGTCAACTATCATAAGTCGAGTCTATTCTTGCCATCATGCTAGATCTCATAGCTAATCTCGATCCTCGCAGGCGTCACCAATCCATTACCGCAGCCGAGAATGAATGACACTAACAAGAAAAATTATCAGGGACAACAGGAGATGCCACCACCGCTACAGTTGCAGCGGCCGCAAGTAAATATTGCCGTTAAATCAGAACAGACGACACCCCGGGCTTCAAATTGTCTTGGAGGATTTCATTTTCCTCCTCCGATAGACCGATCTGATACCCCAGCGACTTCTCATGTGACTGGGGTAAAGCGTGGGGTAGAGTCGATCAGGTATGTATATTTTTTTTAAGAATTTCTATTTTGGGATACTCCTGACGTCTTTTCTTAGTGACCCGACGGCTAACTATAAGAGGGAGGCAGTAATACGAGACGCTCTCCGTGCGCACCGCACACATAATAGTGAAAAACTGCTCGATCAAGAAGGAAAGGCAAGGGAACCGTTAGCCCCTCTACGGGGGAATGACGCCAAACGAATGCGTCACTGAAGATGTGGCGCATATATATCCAATTATGTTCGTCGGGACGGTGTATTACTTTTATATGTAAGGAAACCAGAAGTGGCTGCGAGTGCCTGGATAGTTGGTGACCGGACAAGAATCACGACAATTCAATCCCACGAAGCACGGGGTATTAGAAGCCCGTATTTCGGGTAAATTAATCTCCTACTAGTGAGACATGTCCTGTGAGGAGCTTGACAATCATGAGCAAACACACCGATAGATAGGAATAGAAGGAGTATTGTCATTTTGCATTGAAAACAATTGAAATTGTGAGTTTGTGATAACAAACCAGAATGAATCTAAGAAAATTAATTGAATGGACAATTTGTTCGAGAATGATGTTCTTACGCAATTGGTATTTATAACCACCATCCTGCGTGGCCGATCCGGAAGGCAAGAGTGAACAAGTCTGGTCGGTTTCCTCCCATTGAGACCCAATTGAGAACATGCAAAATTAGCAAACCCAAGTGCCAATACAGAAGCGCGAGGTCGACAAACAATTCGCTAGTTCTGACGAGCGGAAATCGGACTCGGACTCGACTTGGGCGTAAATTTCTGAAATCCGCGCGTCGCCGTGTCTCAGATCATGACCGTGACAGCGCCCGCCCGGCGACTGCACGCACTGGCAGGTGATACTCTCCACGTCGATCCCCTGTTTTTTTTTCAAGATCAGCCAAAGACTAGAAATTTACGATGTGCTTTCGCTGCCGAACTTTGTCTTTTGTTATTGGGTGCTCACATGTGCACAATCGAGCCTGAGCCTGAGAGTTCCTGAATCACGAGACGTACAAGGCCCGTCCAATTAGACTCACTCCACATGTTGGCGTCAGCCTGGGTAGGCTTCTCCACCAACGACTCAATATATACAAATGGTCACAAAGAATGGCTACTTTGTGCCTGTTTGAGTTTCATATAAAACGGAGCTACCGAGATTATATTCCCTTGGAGTCATCCATGTCAATGAACGACCCAGACAAGAAAGCTGATTCCTTTGACGGCACCTCTAGTCACCATGACTCGACCTCTCCGTCTGAACTTACGATATGGCAAAAGGTGAGTAACTCATTTCTCGTTTTGGGAGTGCGACACAGGCTAAAACAAACGCCCCACCCCTTTCTCCACCCCTACGATAACTATGTATGTAGCTGAATCCACTCCGACCAGTCAATGTCAAGCACAGCAGCCCATTGGAGAAGGGTATCGTCCGCAAGTATGATTTACGAATTATGCCAATCTTGAGTCTGGTTTATCTTTTCGCTTATCTGGATCGCACCAACTTGGGTACGTTCTCTTCTTATTACCCGGTCGCAAAATTTCCCAGATTTACCATCAACAATACAGGAAATGCTCGTCTTCAGGGTCTTCCCCAGGACGTCCTCCACGGCGACCCAACGGGGAAATTGTTCGATTGGGTTAATTCAGCCTTTTTCTTCAGCTATATTCTTGTTCAAGTACCCGCTACTATTACCATGAAAAAATTCAATCCTCGCTTCTGGATCGGATGCATGGCTATGGGTAAGTTTTTTTGCTTCTAGTAAATTACGTCCAACCCTTAACTTCAAGGCAGGTTGGTCGGTTTGCTCGACCCTGATGGCTGCCTCTTTCAACTTTGCGGGTATGATCGTGTGTCGTGTCGGACTGGGTGCATTTGAAGCTGGCTTTTCCCCTGCTATCCCTCTATACTTCTGTAAGACCTCATTATTTCTCTTATCACCCTCGTTTTTCCTAATTTCAATTGTTCAGCCTTTTTCTACACTAGGGAGGAAATTGGTATTCGGCTTGCATACTGGTTCGCTTTCGCAGCCGTCGCCGGCGCTTGCGGTGGTATAATCGCCTTCGGTATTCAACAAGCTGATTTAATCGGGCCGTTACATGGCCACAATTGGAAGTTGTTGTTTATCGTAGAAGGTAAGATAAGAACTTTTGATTTGCTCTAAAGGCGGAATTGAACAAATTCCAGGTATTCCGTCATTCGTCCTCGGGATAATTACTATCGCTTTTCTTCCACCCCGTCCTGAAACTACCAGGATACTCGATGATGGTCCTGAGCGCGACTTTGCTGTGGAACGAATGACTCGTGGCACTCAAGCCGAGGTAGCAGGAACAATAAACAAACGTAAGTTCTATTCAATTTCTCTTGCATTCTCGGAGATTAATCTGGCAAAACTAGACCACATTACTATGGCTTTCACCGACTGGAAAGTATACGTGGGTGGTGTTATTTACTTCGGGCTGAATGCGGCCTTGGCGTCGACCTCCGCATTCTTGCCAACGATTATCAAGGTATGTAATTCAATGAAATGAAAATGCTCGATTGCATACTGAATACCGTAAAGACTTTTGGGTTTAGTACGTGTCAATTATCATGGCGTATACAAAGAAACTTACAAGCCATCTCTTTCCCTTAGCCGATGCCAATGCACAGCTATTGACTATTCCGCCATACGCATGTGCTTCTATCTTTTTGGTCCTAATATTATTCATTTCCGACCGGCTTCAATCTCGTGGTATCTTTTGTATTCTAAATGCCTTAATTGCCGGAACCGGCTACCTGTGAGTTCACTACCCTTACCCGTAACGAACATTCCACTGACCACTATTACCACTGTTATAGAATCCTCACTTGTGTCGCTGAAAATGAACACGCTCGTTACTTTGCCGTGTTCTGTATCACTTCAGGAACTTACACGCACAGTATGTTCCAACCATTTTATTCTGTCGATATCTTACTCAATGCTATTTCAGTTGGTTGCATTCTTGCATGGTACGTTCATAATCTTGGTACCGAAACCAAGAAGGCCACAGGAATGCCTCTTTTCATGGCCATTGGACAATGCGGGAGTGTACTTGGATCACATCTTTTCCCTTCCACTGAGGGGCCACGCTATCTGTATGTTTTCCGCTGAATATCTGTTGGCATTAACTAATATGCTTTCATTACACAGTAAAGGATTTGCTGGTAAATTTCTCGGAGATCACTCAACTTAATAACTTTAGAGCTGACATGTCGGTTTAGTAAATTGCGCTTTGTCGTACCTGACTGGAGTTTGCGCCCTTATTCTGACGGTAAGCAAGGGAGAGAGAGAGAGATGCCCCTTCTCATAGTGCTTATTCACTTCATCTTCAGATATACTATCGTCGTGAAAACAAGCGTCGTGATCGTGTATATGGCCCAGTTGACCCAGACGCCAAGATTGACACCAGCGAATTAGCTGACGAGGTGCGTGTTGACCTACCCCCTTATCACAATATCATTCAGGGATTTAACTCATTTGTGCCAATTTTAGACACCATCTTTCAGGTATCTTCCGTAGTTGTTTGTAATGATGATGCTTTGCGTGTAGATTATGTATTTTTATGATTAACGATTGAGTTGACATCTCTGTTCCAAGTGTGTAGACGCCCTTTCAATCTTCGACAACTTGACTCTTTTCTTTGCAACTGAAGACTGCCGATATATTGTTAAGACCAGCGCCCTCTATTCATTACTTGTCCCCTGACTTTTCCAGCTGCTCTCATTCAGGCATTCAGGACAATGATGATGTCATTCGTTCACGGAGCATTCGGCCCTAAAGGTTTTCCGCTAAAATTTTCAACTTGGATTCTTCGCGCCAAAATATAATGATTCTTGAGCCAGGTGTCATGGCATATCCTTCTGCTATGACAATGGGTATTGGTATTGCAATTTAGCCGAGCGCGCGGGGTACCAATTCAAAACAAGATCAACACGCAGGCAAAGGCATTTTTTTGTCGGGTTACCGATTGGTCACACGCTAGCTTGACTGCCATCAAACAGCGAGCAGTTAGCAACCCTCTCTCTTCGCTTCCTCCACGTTCTATAAGCCCACTAGGTCGTACCATTCGTTTAGTTCCCACAACACTCTCTTGATTTTTTCCTTTCCTTTTCCAAGGTCAACCTACTGACCATGTTCCGCTCTCTTTTGTTTACTTGCCTGCTCCCGCTTATTGTACTGGGACATGAAAATTTCGGACGTATGTCTCGTCGACGAGCTCATTCTCGAGCTTTGGAGAAACGGGAACGTGCTACATATTATTCGACAGGCCTGTCAGTTGTTTTTTTCCTCTCCCAATATCATATTTTAATGATGTATTGCGTTATTAGAGGTGCATGCGGAATAACGAACTCGGATACCGATTACATCGTGGCCATGAATACTGCAGTACGTAAAAATCAACTTTTTTTTTTTGACTCGTACTGACATGAATTACTAGCAATTCGCTGGCGGCTCGGTTTGCTTCAAGTCAATTACCATCTCATTCGGAGGGAAATCGACCTCGGCTCAAGTTACTGATGAAGTATGCCTGGACATTCTCTTACGCTCTACCTCTAATCCACTGATCCCCATCGATTTTCATAGTGTCCCGGCTGTCCTTATGGAGGTATTGATATGTCTCCTGGCCTGTTCGAATTCTTTTCTCCTCTGTCCGCTGGAGTTCTTGACGTAGACTGGTCGTTTGCTGGTGCAGCTCCGGCTCCATCTCCTTCGCCCGCGCCACCTCCACCTCCACCCCCACCCCCACCACCTCCGCCATCATCTTCGACCCCTCCTCCTCCACCACCCTCGTCGTCACCGCCACCTAAACCGTCCCCAACAAGCTCGTCCACAAGTAGTGTCCCGTCTAGCAGCGCCACAAGTTCATCATCTTCAAGCTCTTCAACCAGCAGTGCAAGCTCTAGTACGTCCACTAATTCCAGTACAACGACAAGCAATAGCGGCACATCGACCTCAGCAGCAGCTACAAGCACACCAACACCAGTTCCACTATCTACGAGCGGCAACAACTTGGGAATCATTGGTGCCTACGTAATAGACATCGGCAAACTCGTGGTTCAACCTGGTGCTTAAAAAAGCTTGGGAAAGAACCATATATACCATTTTACGTGATATAGTTATTTTGTTAGATCTATCACGGACAGGATTACCTTTTGCTTCAAGTACTTCCCCCTTTTTTCCCTCCGTTTTCTTTTTGGATAACCGTGCCCTCTACCGTACACTGTTTTCCATTCTCACAATCCGATAGTGCATATACTATTAATGTACGGCAGAAAGGCAGCTCATAAATATATTTATTATGCTTTAATAATAATTATTACCGCCGTCTGCGCATTCTATAAAAGATTATTTTCATACCGCGGATGTAACCATGTTTACAATTCTACTAATCACATGCGGGCTAAATTTAATACACATCTTTCAAAGCCTACACATTACGCGACGATTGGTACCCAGCCAGAACTTGGGTAATTGAACGTTGTAATGGAAGAAAGATAGAATTTGTTGATTCTGAGTTACATTGCATGCTCCAGCAACTAAAACCTTGCCTGGCAGAAATGAACAAAGTCCGGATTGTTCAACAGTTCCATAACAACGTTTCGGATCCGTAAAATATTGTTAACACGACATCCAACAGAAATCTCCCCAAAACCTGCGCGACTAGGAGACCCTTCAGGCAAAGGCATAGCGCTAACAAATTTAGCATTGGGAAACAAACAAGTCAAGGCGAGTACCGTTCCAACCTCGTCTCCGCCCATTATGCTGGTAAAATCTCCGCTGGACATGTCGATGAAATCGGTCAAGAAAAACTTTTTCAAAGAGTATAGAGGTTTAATTCCGGAAGTTTTCATCCGCCGACGGAGGTCATCTATATTATCCTCTGTTAGCATAAAAGAGAGTCGTAAGGATTGTATGGGACAACGATGTAAAGAAGCGATTCCATTGAGACTGATAAGTCTGCCTTCATTTTCGTAAATTGAAAGATGAGTGAGGTTTCGCCATTTTCTACTCATAAGTTCGAGTGTCTCATCGTTGACATTGAAACTGATGTCTGGTCCCAAATACAGCTCCTTCAAGTTGGAAAATGCGAGTAACGAATCCATAAAGACGGTAAGATCGAATGAACCGTTCACGTCCAACAACTCTATCGTCTTCTTGCGAGAAAGCAGACAAACGAGTTGGTAAAAGTTGTGATGTTGATCGATGGGACCTTCGGGAGAATTTGAGAAGGAAATTCTCATTTGAAGAGACGGAATACAGTTATAATGTTCCAGATAAGTCAAGATGGTAGGTGACTTCAGACTTTGAATGGTCAGGGATTCTAGACTTGGGAAGAGCGTAGCTTGTTCGGGTTCGGGAGCTCGAGGGTCGGACGGATCAGTATTAATATCGTGTAGCTCCAGGGAACGAAGATTCGAAAAAGAAGCCAAAATATGGAGTACGTCCTTAGTGAGAATTAGACTGACATCATTGAATTGCCACCCGGGAACGCTCGACAGCAAGGTTATTACTGCATTATGATAATCATGCAGCCAGTCGCCCGAAAGTTCTGGAGCTTGTAGATGCAGCTTTCTGAGTCCCATAAGCCGACCGTCCGAGATGATAGAAAGGGGCACTAGAAACGAAGAGAAGGGGCCAGACTCAAACGGTTCAGCCCGGTCACTTCCAATGTGAAGCTCCTCCAGAGATGGGGGGAGGAGCAAGTTCGCGATTAGAGGCAATTCTTCGATGTTGGCAACGTCGTTCCAAACAAGGCATCGAAGTTTCGGAAGGATACATGGCGATTCCGATCCTCGATCGTAAAGTTTCAGGGAGGTGAGGATTTGTTGCATACCAAGATTGAAAGACCGCCGGAGCGTCCTGACTCGACACGCATATGGATTGACACGATACCAATGTTTGGGAAAGAGAGGTGTCACGATATTCTGGGGGAATTGCATGAATGAACTCTCGCCTAACACGTGAATCTTATACAAGCGTACAATTTTTTTCTTATATACCCACTCGTCATCTTCGTAAACTTGCTCCTCCGTCGTCGTCGTAGGGAATAAAGACAGAAGGGCCTTGAAAGGGATATCATTCCATAATACATCTAGAGCAGCAGCTCCGATAAACTTGTTTAGACGACTTGCTCGAGCCAAATCCGCATTTGATTCGACCAGAGTAAATATTCTCCACAAGATTTCCGGAGCTGTTATTTGGTTCATTTTGTTAGATGATTTGAGTACAATGTTATGCGTAGAGGTACGAGAAGGAGAAACTGACCTGGCTTAAATTAGAGAGACCGCATGTTAAAGGCATGTTATGCTTCGCCAAATGAATACACATAAGACGTAATGATCGAAATACTTTTAAACTTACATAAATTCTTGAAAGTTTCAAAAGAGGATAGCGCGTGTGGTGGGCGGCATTTCGTTACACAGCTGGGATGATAGGAGTTTGGCAGTTGAATCGATATCGATTTACACTCAGAACTTTGCTAAGATTATCGTGATTTTATAGATGAACGACGGACCGAGTGGTCTTTAGCGCTTTACGTTAGATCTGGCAAAGAGGCATCAAGTCTGGAACCGACATGGTTCCGCCTAGTCCTATTATTTTGTGAACCGCTTGAACATATACATGTAATCACGCGTTCGTGATTGTGAAGATCGTGGAGCGAGTCTTTTTACGTTCGAACCTGGGCCATAACAATATCCCGCACAGCCTTCATTCCCTCTCTAACCTCCTCCCACCGCTCCGCCATCGGAGTGTTACCCTCGATTGCTCCAGATGATTCTTCCGGCAAGACCAATTCCGCCCTTGGGAAGCAAACTTGAAAAAGAAACGCGGTGCCGACGGCGCAACCCACTTCAATTGTCGATTTGTTTATGTGCATTCTTTCCAAACAAAGGCAGGACGCAGCAGGCCCTTGGGAAATATCCGTCTTGCCAAAGAATTGTGCCAAGTCGCTTTTCCGGATAGCAAAAGAAAGATGTACATACTGCAATGTAGGACAATTGGCGAGGTTTGTGAACCCCTTGATCGATAATTTGTTAGCAGGATTTTCGCCTAAGTATAAGATTTGGAGATGGGGCCATGACTGAACAATATTTCGTACATCGTTGTCTGTGAATTCGACTTGGAATGGGATCTGAAGAAAAAGATAGCGGATATCCGGACACCGGAAGAGTGGTCTGAATGTGGTGCGGAAACGGATGCTGGATTCGGGAGCTGGCAAGAATCTTGACAAGGATTCATTGCTAACTCGCAAACCGAACGTTTTGAGGGTGCGTCGAGAATTGGTTAGTATATGAACCAGCCAGGCAAGATCATCTTCGGATGGCATAAGGTCAACCTCCGTGTGGAATTCGTAGAGTGGTATGCAGGAGTACTGAAACAACATCATCGTGATCCTGGAGAGAGACTTGAGCTGTCTAAGAGATAGACATTCTAAAGCGGGAAATGGTGCGGGATTGTTGTTATGGCTTGTGGCTGCATCGGCATTGTCTTCCTCGAGCATATCTTCTATCTCTTCTTGACAAGTGATCTGATACAACCGGAGATAGCGTAGTCGCGAAAGACGACCAACTCGTCGTAATATTCCCGGAGTGAGGATAATGTCTATTTCGACCAAGTAATCCCCTAAACCATGGTCGAAGAAAGCTTCACACGCAGTGCAATAATCCTCCAATATGTCGGGAATGTGGGTGGCCGTCGACTCCGACTGTGTTTCAAACGTTCGGGTGGGGATAGGCAAATACAAATTTTGAAGGTGAATTTTCCTTGTTAGGAGAACGTTTAGAGGTGACAGCATGGATGACTCATAGGAGTTCTCCAGTGTATTATCGGATGAAATAGATTGGGTATCGCGCAAATTGAGCACTTGTAATGTAGGAGCGAAGAATATTATAAGAAGAGGTAATTCGTCTGTGTGTCCATTGTTCCAGATTAAATTCCGCAAAAATGGGAAGATTACAGGATCTTGACGGTGAATAGCTGAGACTGCGACCAGCTCTGCGAGGTTGAATACCGAACTACGCCGCAATGTTCGTACGCGTAGGGCATAGGTTTTGATTCTGTCAAGATGTGAAAGTGATAATGACACTCCAGGGAAGTTCTGATTAAGGAAGAATATGAAAATTACTCAGTGTCTTTCAAAACGGGGTTTACGGCAGAATCCTGACCTTCACTTGAGCATCACCAAAAGGGGCCAGCTCTTGTCGAAACAAATAAAGATATGTATCCAGAGTAATATCATTCCAAAGCGTGTCCAATGCTACTTTGCTCACTAGTTTGTTGACCCGAGCTAAAGAGTACAGATCCCCGTTGTCTTCAACCAGCGAAGAGATCCTCGTTACAATATCGTTTGAGCTGAATATACGATGCATAATGGGGAAAAAGGCGTCGGTGGAGCGTAATAAGCGAAGGGAGAAAATGATAACATTGTTATCTGACGATTATATATATTATTCGTTCACGTTATGGTTGTATTGCAGGGGGATGGTGGCACGACACCGTCACAGAAGCCGCATTGCAGCATACGCAAGGTCAAGGCATGTTTAGCGTGCACACAAAGTGCTGAATGGAATAAGATCATGAATCAACAAATTGATCAGATACGCACTCATAACTTGTAGTTAAATCCTGATGACGGGCTCACCATGGTGTTATGAGAAAATATTGCTGTAACGTCAGCTCTGTTGTTATAATCTTGTTTGGTGATTTGAATCCTTTTATTTAACCTTTAGATTGTTTCGACTGTATCTGTTCTCAAAAAGGTCTTGAGGCGTCGTTTGTTTATCCTGATTCACAATCCGGAAGCCGAGTTTCAAGCTATAGGCAATCGTTTCGGACAAACAATCCCAAGTTTCAAGCTTCAGGACGCTTTCGGTGCCGGCAATCCCGGGATTATCAAATTGAGCAGTATGATCCGTGGTTTCGACCAATGCAAGAACGTAGTTCTGAGGTATATATGTAAAATACACTGATATGCTTTTCCAAACAAAAAAATGAGATATCCGGTATACAAGATGATGAGACACAAAACCAATGCGAGAGTGCAAGAAAAAAAGAGAAACGAATTAGCAGTGAGAGAACAGCAATTACAGAATAGCACAACAGATCGATAACATAGGGGTCTCAAATGCGGCCGTGGGTGGCTTCTAATGTTTTACGTATATCCAACAGCGTTTCCTAAATATAGGTTTAATCGGTTGAATAGGTAAAAATGCTCAGAACGTACTGCCATTAATGCTTGTCGACCTTCATCTCGGACTTCCTTCCATTTGGATTGGTATCTGTGCATCAACTCTCCCCAATTAAGAGAGCTGGCGTCTACTGGCACTTTTCCCGATCTTACAAGACCCTTTAGCAAGACGCAACCGCTGATCCATTCGACTTCATCGTCTTCCCACATAGAGTCATTGGCCAAAGTTTCGGCTAACCAAGAGTTCTCCATCAATCCCATTTCTAGAGCTGCTGCGTGAATACGCGCCCAAAGTACATGATCGCGTCGTCTTTGTCTATCGAGATTCAAGCGAGTAATTTCTTCCTGAATGTCGTGAGGATGATGGTGAAACGGCGTTAATGGTATCCACACGGAATGTTTCCGGATGGCATAGTGGAGTAGATGTCGGCCTAAAATTGGACCAGAATACACCTTATAGACCATCGTACGAGGCCATAAGTTTATGCCTGCTGAATAGCGGCGCAATATGTGATGAATTGGGTCACCGAGATCCATAGGAACCATGGTAGGGTTGGTGGTTATCAATACCACCGCAGCAAACATGGCGTTTATGATATCAGGTGGCTCGGGACAAAGCTGCATGGATGTTGCAATATCTTCATCGGGACAATTGTGACTTAATATTGAATCGCGTAGTGCAGCGGCATATGGGGAAAGCACTGAGGTTGGCTGGGTGTTGGTATAGTGAGTGAGGGGCTGAGGAACGGGTACCGGGGGAGGGACGGGCGGCGGAACGTAGTGAGTAGGCGGTGGTGGCGGCGGCGGCGGCTGAGACTGCGGTTGCGGCTGCGGTTGCGGTGGAGGTTGAGGTGGTTGCTGTTGTGTTTGAGGTTGGTAGCGAACTGGGACTGTAACTGTTCATTTTGTTTCGAGTTAATTGGATGGCGGTGAGGAAGGATTCAAATGACGTACTTTGGGAAGCAGCAGCGGCATGGGTTTGTTGTTCGATATTAGGCACGGTTAAATACGCCGTCGAGGGACGTTCAGCTTCTAGGAGGTGTTTAAGCACAAGATACGGGATATGACAATATGATGACTATGGGATGATCATAAACTAACTCTTCATGAGCTGATGCCTTTTTCTCGCTTCTTTGCCTCTTGCTGATGTATTTTTAAACCAAGTGTAGATTTGCTAGGTTGTTTTGTTTTGTGAATAATCGCAGATAGAGCAAACGATAAAAGGCTGCCCTGTGTGTGTACTCACCTCTTTCATTGTCGTTTCCTTTTCACCGTCAGGAACGCCCCATTTCTCAATATACTTGTTGGCCATTTCAAGGGCGTATTTTTTTGCATCTCCTCTGACATTTCCACCTGCACGGTTTTCATATTCTCCCAGATGTGCACGCAGCCATGTTAGTTGTTCGTCAGTATGTTTGGATTTCATAAGTACGAGAGACTAGTATCCCACAGGTGATGACTGTGATGAACCGGGATATGACTAAATTCAATCTCCGCCGGCGATTGCCGCAACGTGCACTGCAATTCAAATCACCCAAATTAAACCTGCGGCTTGTCTGGTTTTGTTTATTATTTATGACTGCATTTTCGACATTACAACATATGCTGGTTTCCCAGCCGGATGTACCAGAAGAATTTCGTTGTTTTTTCCTTTTCTTTTCCCTGGCTCTGGCTCTGGCTCAAAACCGTAAACGTGCGATGCGCGGCGTACTCCCTGACATGATCATCCCAGCTCATCGTCATCCTCATACTTACAGGATTACCTCGGCCTCATAAATTGTGAACTTCATTCGTAATCCACTCGGGTCGTTAGATTCCGCGCAAACACGAATATTATTGTATCTACTGTTTAAACCCTTCAGCAATGATCCGTATCCTGTTGGCTGATTATTGAGTACGCTAGTCACCCGATCAACGGTCGGGTTTTGACGTTCATTCCGTGGTCGTATCTCCTTGGTATCTTCTTTCCATCCTGGCTCATCCCCAAATTTCTCGAAAACAGTAGCCGATCATCAGAACGCTCGTTGGATCTGAATACGTTTGGAGGTTTAACAACGCCTATGTTTGCACCTCTCGGCAGTCACAGAATCGCAACTATGCACACACTAACACATCGTCTTTCTGCAGTAAATTGTCTTGAGAATTCGAGAAGCTTATTGTCCGTGGACTACGTTGCTAGATGTTCCGTCTGTTCCGTTCTATGCTGTCCATTAAATACTCATGTTGAGCACACAAAACACTACTCGAGAAGTAGTATTCGATTGGTATTCGACGTGTTCAGTGTCATGACGTCGATCATTATGTCATCCAAAAACATGCCAATCTCCCCCTCAATCAATCTTTACTAGCTTTACAGCTCATGGCTCGTGTTCCCTTCATAGGACGCTTATTCTTGTAAGTATTATATAGGGAAATACTGAATCATTTTGATGTGCTTCCATGCTAGACGAGAATATACGTCGTTACTTCTAGGATTACTTCTTGTTATACTAGAAGGCATCATCCGGATCGTCACCATCGCACTTCCCGCCCCAGTTCTCTTATGGTTTCATGACTATTCTCGTGAACTTTTCAATGCCTTGGACGTCAATTCTCTTCCCCGAGTATCGAAAAAAGAGAGGTCCCACATAGAACGTATCAGGAGTGCTGCTGATTTCGAGGCGCTTTGCTCTGTGTATGGTTATCATCCAGAGGAGCATATCGTCCGAACTCGCGACGGCTACATGCTGGGGATTCATCGAATTCCTAATAAAATAAACGAGAAGCTCGATACTAGTTCGAGAGGAGGCCAAGTTGGGAAACCCGTTGTATACTTACATCACGGTATTTTCTTTTTGTTTTTACACCAGACTTTGTCCTTAGTTGTTTTAATTAGGTCTGCTCATGAATAGTGAAGTTTGGGTTTGCTTGACATCCGAAGAACGAGCTCTACCATTTGTTCTTGTAGAAAAGGGCTACGACGTTTGGGTTAGCGGCCAGTCACATAAATTCTCCATAAACTTTTTTAATGTAATGCAGCTAGGGAACAACCGAGGAAACAAATACTCAAAGAAGCATTTGACACATAAGCCTTCCTCGGCTGCATTTTGGGACTTCTCGTTGGATGACCTATCTATGTATGACATTCCCGACACAATTGAGTATATCCTGGAGACGACGCAAGCAAAGACACTCAGTTACATTGGTTTTAGCCAAGGAACTGCTCAAGCATTTGCCGCTTTGAGTGTACATCCTTCGTTGAATAAAAAAGTCAACCTGTTTGTTGCTTTGGCACCAGCTATGAGTCCCAAGGGTATTTGGTATATTTGCGATTCATTTAGGCATGTGACTGACACCTGTTGATAAAGGTCTAGCTCCACCCTTGGTAGATGCTCTCATGAAAGCATCACCTTCACTGGTATTTCTCTTCTTTGGTAGACGCTCCATTCTTTCATCGGCAGCAATGTGGCAATCAGTGTTATGTACGGCATTCATATGCCTTATGCCTCAGATGCGCACCAGTTCCGCTAATTTCCAATCCCAGATCCTCCCATCTTTGTTTCTGTCATCGATAATTCACTCTCTTGGTTGTTTCGATGGCAAGGAAAGAACATTTCGCAAAGTCAAAAACTAGCGGCTTATGCTCATCTTTATTCCTTTGCCTCTGTCAAATCTGTCGTTCATTGGTTCCAAATTATGCGAAGTGGGGAGTTCTTAATGTGCATTCCTCTTCTATTTCAGGAGTTTTGAACGATGCTTTTCTTAACATTCATTGATAGGTACGACGATGAAGCTCCTGGCATGCTTTATCATACAAATTTCTTTTACCGTCCCGCAAAGGTGCATTGGACTTCCAGTGTTATCTATGTATTGTCTGACACCTGCACAGTTTCCGACTAAAAATATTTCAACACCAATATTGCTATTGTACGGAGAGAGTGACAGTCTTGTTCATATAGAATCGATGCTGTCAGAGCTTCCGGATCATACCGTTGCAAAAGGGGTGAATATTTTTTTCCAGAAATACGATCTTTGCTACAGCTTACTCTATTTTCCGAGATTCCCAAATATGAACACGTTGATATTCTTTGGGGGAAAGATATAGACAAGCTCGTATTCCCCGAAGTTTTACGAGCTCTTGAAAAGTTCTCCTTACCTGTAAATTCCTCTGATATCGCTATGGATACCGTCGTCCAAGAACACAACTCCATATCTGCAAAGACGGTAAAGACAAAGGTAAACTAATTGTGCATAGATTGTTACGCCTCTGCTCACTTCTCTATTCAGGCCTCATCGTCGAAGCACCGGAGGCGGCAATCCATCTGGTAGTTCTCATTGCAAACGCGCGGACATCCGAGTCGGTGCTCCATTTTTCACCGCATACTTTACCATCATGGAATAATAATTGTACACTACTGACACTTCAGACTCTAAAATCCAGGATAATACACTACGAAGATTTTATGAACAGCAGGCTATATTTTAAAGAATATGATTTATACAAAAAACGATCGCCATGTCTCCGGGAACTGCCACTCTCAAGTTACAGAAATCCTAGGAGCATCAATACGAGTGGGATGATAGCTCCAGCGGTCATTTTCTTGTCGCCGCCATTTGTTGGGGCGGCTGAAGGTGCAGAGCTTTGACCTGCGCTGCTGGGACTGGTATCGTTTCCGGTTGTACCTTGCGTAACGTGGGGTTGGACATTAATATTCTGTGTGTTTGTTGCCGCTGAGGTTGGAACCGGAAGCGTGAAAGCAACTGAAGAAAACGAAGAAGTTATAGTTCTATTCGGGTCTTCTCCTGGGAATGTGAGTTTTGTTAAGTTAAATCCTATTTGAAAACAGTCCCTATTCAGTGCTGAACGCGCACGGAAAAGGAAAACACTCAGTGAAAAGAATTGGTGGATTAAAGAAAAAGGATTCACTGTCTATTACGTTTTGAACCGTATCAAACTTGGCGTTCAAGACGTCTCCTGCGCATAAATAACAGTCGAAGAGGCTTTTTTCGTATTCATTAGTGCATCTGCCTTGTGTCGTTTCAATACATCGAGCTTCCAAGCTTTCATAAGAGAAAACTCACAAGACAAATCTTGGCATGACTTTCAACAGGAATTAATTTTTGTGAACGTATAATTAGTGGGAATTAACTCGTACCGCTGTGGTATTGAATGGGGGAATACATTCTGAATCGCACGAAGGTGGTATTCCGTTGTCATTGAGTGCATTTATTATTGCAGCGGTGGCATTAAAGGAAGAGTTGCTAGTAGAAGGTGCCACATTAACAGTAAATGGCGAGGCAGAGGTGATAATATCCTGACGTCCCCAGTGTTTATGACCTGCAACGTTGATAAAAAGAGGGAATATAATCGATAAAAGAGCGAATAATTTGTACATAATTAGATGTGTACGGGAGTAGTAGGCCTAGGACACAACCTGCATGTTTGAGCTTGGCATTTAAACAAGTCCCGGCCAGGCACGGTCACCGTCATTGCTGGCTGTGAACGGGGGGCAAACTAATCTAAATTTGTCCATATGTTTGAGGTGGACTAAAGGGTTGACGGCTAACTCATCCCACAACCACTTCCAAAAGATATTATATTTATTTTCTAAGTTTTTTTTCAGAGAAACGACTGTAAGTGCTACAACCACGATCTGCATAGATAATTCTCAAGGAACTATCATCCCAAAACCATCAACAATACCAAGCATGAAGAAAGAAAAATCCCCGTAGGCAGATTGATATCACCGTTTGAAGGATTTACCGGGATAGTCAATTCGGGAGCCGCTTGCGGATCTACCTCGTCCGGCGAGGAATCCTCAGCTGTTCCCTGTGTTGCCTGAGGGTGTGAACCAATGCTTTGCGTCTGAGGGGAAATCGAAAGAGGCAGTGATCCCGTAGTACTGAATGTTGCAGCGCTAACTACTGCTTCTCCCGGATAGATAAGGACTTTTAATTGGTATCCTAGATGAGCACATTTCTCGTATACGGCTTTGATCCGGGAAGGAATATCAATGCAAGCTATAAAATGCGTTTCGGATTCAACTGACTGTTTATTTTTTGTTGAGCTTCATCAAAGCCCAATTTCAAAGCAGTGGATGTGCAAAAATAACAATTATACACGTTCTCTTCGTATTCGTCCGTGCATTCACCTTTTTTATCCTTGTTAAAAAAGACCCCTTCGGGTGAAAAATGAGATAAAACGTACAAGTGGCATCCACGCAATTCTTTCAAAAAGTAGGTTAACTTAGCAATGATGGTAATATAGAAAACAAAACAATTGGCGTCGTACAGCTGTTTGATTTACTGGTGAGGAACAGTTGCCAAAACAAATCGGTGGAATGCCTAATTGAGCCATGGTCTCATTCAGTGAGGACACCGAAAGGGTGACGTTGGCATTATCTTCAGGCTGTCCTAGGCCGAAACTGGAACATGTAGCTTCAAAAATCGAATGTAAGAGTATAATTGCGAAAATGAGCGTTGGCAGGTTATTCATTGAGGACGTGGAAGTATGGGGTATTATATGGGTTGTTTAACGGCGAACAGTCGCCATTACAAGATCCCCGTTCCGTCAGAGATACCCTGCTATGGCCGCTGGTGTCCGGAAGTATTTATAGGTGAACCGGCGGGAGGTGCTTCAGGTTCAAACTTGGCGCGTTTTTAAAGTTGCTGTGGGTAGTGGGTAATATTTTGTGTTTTTATTGCTATGTATGCTAGACCAATGCGAAATGCGGATATTCTAATGAGGTTTTGCCGTAACGTTACGCGAATCTATTCTTTCCTGAACTCTGCTGTCCATCTCTCCACTGCGGATCGTCCAAATCCTTGTCCAAATTCATCGTGAGGCTCTTCTCGAGGCGGTGGTGAGACAACTAACTCAAACGCAGGAGGATCTATCCAAATCGGTATCGGCAGTGTTGTAAGGGCAATGCCATTACTCGAAGAGCCATCTGCCGGGTGGTCTTCACCATCCTCTGGTTCCTTTGCACCACGAAGGCTTAAGAGAAAGTGCGAAATGAAAACTGCGGCTACCCTTTGGATTGAAATTATTTAGAGTGAAAAAAATACTAGTTATAAAAAAAAACTAACGGAAGTGTAAAAGGGTTAACACCCAGATTAGCTTCCGTCTTTAAACAGTGGGTGAGTGGTTTACTTTCCGAAAGAATAAGCATGATTTACCGGTCCAAGCTACGAAAAGCATGAGACGAAGTCAAGCAAAAAAAAATTATCCAACCGCTCACTATAAACCACAGAGTATTGAAAAGTCGCAACACGCAAACGCCGCTGTTATAAACTTAACCAAAGTTTAAGGATACGACCAGTAGATCACATACGACATGCACAGCGCTGGAATCGTTAATTTCGTTGTTAGACTTTGTTAGAGGAGCTGCTCACTTTTATACAAAATAAGAGTCGTCAGTCCACCTTTCTTCGTCATACCTTCAGTTCGGAAACCATTTTGATGACGCAAAATGGCATACATGCGATAAAATGTCAAGAGCATAACAGCAGTAGGGAATGCTGTCAGAATAACCAATGAAACTGACGTATCTATCATCGCTTCTGTATTATGATGTGAATTTTGACAGCATTTGAGCGTGAGTCTTACGTCTAACAATTTTGAAAGCTCTCATTAATTTGTTTTGGAAATAATTGCAGAAATCAGACTTACAAAGCCCGATCAGAGGGATCAACTAAAACACATGACTTGGCGGCAGATTCTATCTGTTGCAAAAACATCAATTACTGAAAGAGGATAACCGACATTTACTTACACCATCCAAGATTATTAGAGCTACACCCATTGGACCTAATGTGGCCAGAATAATTTTACTCTGGTTATAGACTGCGTAAGTTTGGACAAACAATACAACTATTGTTCTGGTAAATTATATTGAAGGAAACTTAGCAGCGACATTTCTACCTGTAATTGCGGTGCGTGATAGTATATGGAAAGCGTCCACAACATGTAGCCCAATGGCGCAGGCTCTACGCGGAAAGCTAACGTGAGTTAAAAATATCCACCAATTAACATAAAAACAAACTGAAAAAAATATTTAGTACATTCGATAATCTTGTGTTAGCGAAACGCCTGCCTTGGAAGGTACAGTTCGAGCCGATAAAAAAACTGTTGCGATGTCATACAACAATTTGACGAATGGTAAATATCTTGTTGAAAAATAGAGTACAGTCGCAAGGTGAAACGGTCCTGGCCACATTAACTCCACTTCCCGCGAAAGATTGAGCAAATAATCATAAGTATATAGAGCTAGTTTAAATCAATTGAAATCAACTCAAATCAGATAGGTTTAAAGACTGACTCAGAACGGAAGCATAAGATGAGGCTGCCACAATGCTAGAAAAGACGATTAAACGACGGTTGAAGCTGTCACGAAATGAACAACACGAACAGCTGAGTTTGGTGTTGGTTAGGTGAAAGTGTCATGACCGAGGGGTTTGGGGCCAGGTTGGTATGATCAACATGAAGAAACTTATGAGGCCAACCTATACATGAGATCGAATACAAAATGAGATTAACATTGTTATTTGACTGCGCTATTTCCTAAAGGATTGGACGGAAACACGGAGCAATGGGCGTTCCGCATTTTGAGCTCTACTGAATTCCCGTAGTTTCCACTTTATAGCAGCAATCTTCTCTGGCCAATGAGGACAAACGTATGATGATATTGTGAGGGATGCCATGCCATGCCGTTCTCAATTGCGAAGAATCGTTGTGTTCTGCTCGTGCCTGCAGATATTCAGTGCCAGCTGCTGAGAATTCTATGCCGTTCAACACCAACCAGAGCGTAAGGAACCCGCGATCATCGACGCGAAGAGAATCGATCTTGGATCATGAAAGTGCAGTGTTAATAGACTTCTTGAGGTACGCCAAGTAAACTTGGCTTGATACAACGACTTCCGACAAGTGTAGTCTGAAATGACAGCGGGGTGAAGACTCGGAACGCATAGAACATTCCGACGATTGGAGTAGATAGAAGTTCCGGGAGATGGCAAGGAGAACGATAGATATCTCAACTCCGTCAAAACAATTACTAGGGTCATTACCAGAGTGCCGGGGCCGGTATCCGCAACCATGATGGATAAACTTTCCATCAGGGAGTCTGGTTCTGTTTTCAGTA
The DNA here is from genome assembly GCA_027605045.1 of Phallus indusiatus. Taxonomy (NCBI): domain Eukaryota; kingdom Fungi; phylum Basidiomycota; class Agaricomycetes; order Phallales; family Phallaceae; genus Phallus; species Phallus indusiatus. The sequence continues at coordinate 80,262 of JAQFWX010000116.1, read as the reverse complement.
TGCCAATAAGCTCTGCAAAACACAAGAGGAACTGTTCGTTTTTTGAATTGATCGTCTTCGGAAAGAAGCTAGCTGCTCATCTTAGTATGTTTGAATAGAAAGAATGTTGTGGCGCAACCAGTGCTTACGTTGAAATCAATAGCGAAGCCCACGTGAGATGGCGCTGGCCACTAAAAGAGGCTTTTCAAGTTCAATTATCAATATCGACCTGTGTAAACGGAACCACTTGGCGTATCATCCACGTTGTATTATGAAATATGAGTCTTGCACCCTGGCCGGTGGTTTTGGAAACCTGATATTGCCAGATTATTGGAAACAAGGGCCCAACGCGGCCCGCCAGCTTGTCCGTTCGAACCGTTCGATAGCAAACGAAAATGGCACTCGGAGCAACGATGGTCCAGTATCTTTCCACGATTATACTTGACTCTGGTAAATTCCTGGAGATGAACCTATTTTCGCCAAGGTATCTTCAAGACTGATTCTAAATAAAAACGTGGAAATATTTGTGTATGCAGCTGACCAGACATAAATTAATGACTTTTGCTAGTTCTTTCATATAGCCAGAATATCGACATATAAGTTTTGGTGATATCCTCGGAATATATACACAACAAGAATAGACGCCAAGAAACACTTACTCGGCTTTTAGGCCAGATTCATGATATGATTGGACAGGTGTTGGACAAGCATCATGAGATGCAAAGAATCGACAACAATAAAAAAACAACTCTTGTAAGCAAGAAAATAGATATCCGTAATATCACAGTTATGAAAAGTTTTTATGTTCGTCGTAGAAAAAAAAGACACCGAGAATGTTACTTCCATAAAAGGATTGAATTAATGGAAGAGAGAAAGTTCGGCTCAGAGCAACAGAATCAATCCGACGCCAACGAATAGAGTTGACACTAACGACATTGCCGTAAACGCTGAGGCTCCACTTGTGGGTGAGGGTGAAGGTGACGGAGATGTTGAAGAAGATGACGAAGCCGAAGTTGAACCTGATGAATTTGAGCTTAATGAGGAAGAAGCGCCATTAGAAGCAGCAGTCGTCGTACTAGAGGAGTTTGAACTTCCTGCAGCGGTTGAATTGGTGGTGCCCGTGGGAGAAGAGCCCGCGGGCGACGTCGCTGTACTCGGAGTCAGAGCTGAAGTCGTCGAGGGAAACACTCTGTCGCTCGGGCCGACAGGGCTAGTAGTGCTTTGCCTACCGCTTGGAGATGAATTTCCTCCTGAGGAAGAAGCTGATCCGGCACCTCCAGAAGAAGATGGCGAAGTCGCTATATAGGCTTCAAGTCAGAAGATGCTTTTCAGGACTAGGGTACTGCTTTGCATACCACTAGGTGCTGAATTTCCTGCAGGGGAAGAGGAAGATCCAGCACCGCCGGAAACAGCGGGTGAAGTCACTATGGAACCTTGGGAACTAGAGATGCTTTGCGTACCGCTTCCTGAACCGGCGCCCGTGGGCGTAGTAGTGGGGAATGTAACTGTACTTCGCGTTAGAAACAAAATTAACGGAACGGGTGATGTTATCCATACCACTCGGGAGTGCGCTCGTGTCAATGTTACGATTGGGATTTTGACCCGGAAGGGTGACTATAGGCAAGGGACTGCCCAAAGCGTCGCAGGTGCTCACGACATCTGTGAAGATACGTTCATCACAAACTTCCAAATATTGTGCTAATGAAAAAGCCTACCATCCAACTGGGCCTGATCAGCAGAAAAATCAGTGATTCCTTCGATTTGGTTCGAACATATAAAGCAATTCATAAGTGTGTTCAAGAAGCCCTCATTGCAAACACCTGTGATTAATTGAAGTAGCGTTAAAAGAATAGAATTTGTGAAAACTGTGCAATTGTCTATGTATATAACTGCATCACATACACGGTCCCGGTCCTCCTCCGTTTGTGCATGACTGTGATGAATCAGTGAGTATGAGAAAAAAAAAGATTATTTGAAAATGTTGAAAAAGGTATGATTGACTGACCGTAAAAGTCGCGTTTGCTGATGAACAGGTACTTTCACATTGGCTTGTACTCGTCGTTGCCTGCCTGATGTTGATGAACCCAGCTGCGGTCTGAGCAACGACGACGATGGTTACAAACGCAAATGAGATGTGCATCGTGGTACAACAGAAAGAGACACCATCTTTTGATTCGCCGTAGCCGTCGAACCAATCCTTCCCAGCTGAGATATTCCCGCATAATTGTAATTACGTAAGAAAAGCGACGTTTTCTTTATTTTTGTTCGAACTGTTACAAGGAAGCGAAACTATTTGACAAGGCTGTTCTTTTTTAAAAAAGCTAACCAAACAGTATTATAATCCTCGATAAGTAATTTTTACTCTTGACCCGCGCCATGGCAATCTGGGTGAGGAAAGAAAATGCCGCATTATGCCTTGGTTAATGCAGGTCTTGGTATGTAAGATGAAGAAAAATCTCTAGGCGCCCGTATGCTCTTTCTTCTTATAGTCGATCGGCTGATTATGTAAGGAAACGGCAACGGCTACGGCCTTGGCCAATTGATGCCCTCTCCGCCAGTTCCCGGTCGACGTGCCTTTTGAAGGTCAACGATTGGAGCCGGTCCTTTTTCCTCACCTGGCAGAACTTACTTGAATAAAAGTTTTTATGGGTTCGAAGATCTGGAGGGACATACTTCGGTCTATATATTCGCCATCGTCATCATAATCGTCTTCTTCTTCCATGTCTTCCGCAGATTCATCCCACTTTTCAAACTGACTTCGTTTAGGGTCCACGCTTAGGTCTTTCATAAAGCGATTTAAAGAATCTTGCTTTTTCATCTCCAAGTTCTTTTCCTGCTCAAAGATGTTTTCAGTGCCTACTGGTTGAACAAAGAAGTCTTGGCATAAACGTACCTTCTCTTTGGCAACCCGAGCTAATTCAGGTAGATATTCACTGGTAAAACACGCGTCAGCCTTTAGGAACGACATGATAACGAGACTTCTTACGATTCGTATTCTTTTCGAGCCTCCTGAACGGCCTCAAAGAATTTGGGGATTCCTGCTCCTGTATATGACGATACCGACACCGCCTGCGTAAATATCAAATTAGATAACAGTAATTTTACTTTTTCGATGGATAAGATTACCTTTAATCCTTGGTAGAACTCATCTAAAACCAAGCTCATCGAGTTCATTAAACTGTTCATATACGTAGGCTCGCCGTCTGCGTCCCGATGCTCCTCCGAAGCCAGAGCTTTCTGAAACTCTTCAAAGTCCCGCATCCATTCCAACATAGGCTCAGAAGATGTTACATCAGTTTTGTTGAATACGAGTATGAAAGGCAATTTAGTTTTGTAAAGAATGCTGCAGGCGTAAAGCATGTTAGACATGAACGTCGCGGGTGCAGCTGTTCGTGGTGTGTCGACGATATATGCGACTACAGTGGGGAATGCGGAGGCGACGGCGTCGGTTATTATGGCGCCAGAAGCTGACCAGGTGAAGATTTCAATTTGACCGGGTGTGTCAAGGATCATGTAACTGGAGGATAATACACAATGTCAGCAAACAGAATCGGTTGAGTGAAGAAGTGGGCTTACTCTACTGTTTCAGCTCGCTTTTCCATAAGATTTAGCACTTGATCGAATTTTGTCGTGAACAAATTGAGAGCTGTCAAAATGCCGCCATTAGGTCCAAGGTTGTATCTCTCCGACGCAGAAACATAAGTCCTTCAGATTATAACAGAACATGATCATAATGATACATACTGTTTCATCACCTCTTTATAGTCAATAGTATCTCGTATGTCGATGTTAGGGTCGAATGGAACATTTGCAACGGCAGGATCCAGATTTAGTTTATAGGGTGGCGAAGGAGGATGCAGTGAATTGAGATACGAATTGATACGCTGTACGAAAGTGGTTTTGCCAGATCCGGCCATGCCAATTGTTATGATAACAACGGGCTTTTTTGTAGACGACTCCTTCGATGAAGTCGACTCCATTGCGGTGGAATACTTCAAGGTCGACTTTGGGTCGACGTCAATGGTCTAGCACAATCTCGTGTTCCATACGCGCCCACAAAGTGCATTTTTATTACCAACTCGTCGTGCTACAACATATACATCTCTTTTCTTTTCAGCGAAACAACAAACTCAAGGTATAACTTCACAAATAAAAGACGTTCCGTCAAACATACTCCTCTGTGGATATCTACAATGGGTTCGCTCTGCATTCGGACTGGAGCCGGGAGCAGCTCCAGGTATAGATCCAGTGATATTCGGAGGCGCATGTCCACCTTCAACCCAATCGACTAAGGCGAGCAAAATGTTATGCGTAGTTGAGTTAACGATGTTGGAAACAATTCCTCCTTGTCCGAATGCCCATGCGCCTGGTCCACCCGAACAATGATCCATACCCGGAATCAAGAACAGTCTGTAAAAGTCGTCTAGGATGGGCATGGAAAGCGTTGATGATATTAAGTCATAGAACCGGAGTGAGTTGGATGACGGAATGAGCTAGCAAAAGAAAGAACAATCAGATTGTGGAGGAGAAGAAACAAGAGAAGGTTAGTTACTTGATCTTGTCTTCCGTGGAATGTTACGATTTTACCACCCCGGTCTCTAAACGTCGATAGATCACCATCAAACGTCGCAATACCTCCTGGATTAATGGCGTCTGCGAAGTCAATATCAGCCAGTGTAAAGTTGGCAAACGAGAATTCGGTATCGTTGAATATCGCGTTTTGGAACCATCCCTTTTTTCGAGAACGTTAAAATCGCCGGGAATGCGGAAAAAGGATTTGGTGGACTTACCGCTGCTATATCAAATATCTGACCACTGAACATATTGACAAAATTTCCACCCGATTCACCTCGAGGGTCGTATCTCGGGTACACCAACTGTCCTTGATCTCCAAAAATAGGTTGATAAATGTTTTTCAAAGCTCCAACTTGAGGTGCAGTTAAGCACGAGGACGTGTTTGTGCTTCCGGCTTCACATAGAAGAGCTTCAGGTCGGAAAATACACAAATCGGGGTCGCTGATTATTCCATCGTCAATACCATCCAAATCATCACATTGATTTAGAAACTCTTGAGAAATAATAGGCCATAATTCCGCAGGAATAAAGGCTGGAGAGGAATCGGGATTAGGAGCTCCAACAAATTGGCCGAATCGAACTTGTGCGTCAGCTAAATGGTTCCAATCGGTGGCAGGACTGCCGGCAACCATACCGTCGAAATCATCCGGAAATTTCAACGCTGACTGTATGGCTTGTCTACCCCCGGTCGAACATCCCAAGTAATAATTCTTGGCTATGCTCTTCTTTCCGTAGAACGCTTCCACAATTTGTTTTCCGATAACGGCTTCGGTGTGGATAGCGCGAAAAGCAAAGTCGTTGAGGACTTCGGGGTGATTGAGAAGAGGCGTTCCGTCTGCAGCCCCTCCATCGTGTCCGTTATCCGAACCGACACTAGCAAAATGCATTGTGCTACCATAATCAAGATTCTGGTAGTCAATACCTTTCCTTTCAATGTCAATAACTGTTTCCAAAAAAAATGTCTGTTTTGCCAGCACAACACTTACATCCGTTTAGACCGCCGTTACCTAGACCAAGAAAGCGTCCGAAGAATTCGTCAGGAAGCCATGCTTCGAAATGGACGGACGATGTTGATGTGGTTGCTGTGATAGCCTGGACACGACAAAGTGCTGAAGTAACCGTAGCACTCGATTGGCATGTTCCAGGTGTTGTTACGTTCGAGTTGGCGGGGACATGATCTGCCCCGATGATGGTTGTATTTTCAAGACGTAGTCCCTTCAATGCAGAGCATCTTTCGGCCGTAGTTTGTGCCGCGAAGGCAATGTTGTATTGGAGACTCAATGCCAGTATGATATGAAACAAGTGGAGTCGAAACATTGCACAAACTTCGAGATGTAGAACTAGCCTGTCTTCGTAATATATATGCTGTTTTCTTCAGGTAAACAATACGTCAGAAAATGTACCGGTGGGATCGCTAGGGAAATCCACTCGTTCGTGTCTCGGAATAGAATTTTAAACAGTCATAAGACTCGCCCCATGACGCTGCTGGCAAAAATACGCGAGCTTCTTCACTAACACTCCAAGAACATGGAAGGCATTGATTTCGTTTTTGGGTGAGAATATAGGGAACTACATTACAAATGCGGAAATCTATCCAAATTAGATACGGGGTATAGAATACGAAAAAAAAAGACGCAGAACGAAAATCGGGCTCAGGACTCTTGTGCTGGTTCTTGTTCTGGTTTTCGTGCAATCATCAGCAACATGGGTGTGAACAGCTGTAAAAAAAGACACCATCAGTTTGGATAATTTCACATGCCGTTACGGAAAGCTTCTGACCTTCTTTTGCCCTCCTTCGACTAACGATTCTAGTGCGATAATCAATGCAAGGGCGACTTGATGGGTGCCCTTTGGAGCAATACCCAATGTTTCCATTATCCATACAATGGACATGGAAACCATAATACCAAGTTTGGTAGTGCGGAGACAAACCCAGAGATCTGACCACGTTTGTGCCATTGTGAGATCGCCTTCTAGAGGGTAGTACCATCTGATTTTGTCATCTCGGGCCGCAAGATCTTCGTGATGAAGAAGCTCAAAACCGACGTTCTTGACGGCTTGCAAAGCGGTTGAGACGCTTCGCATTTGAGGAATGCCGTTTCCTAGTTCGATACGGTGGGCGATTTCCTTGTGCTCTGGGTTGAAGGGGTCCCAGTCGTCGGTCATGCACCATTCATAGACACCGAACTAAGGGGAGAAGCGAGGTGAAAAACATGGAACTAATTAGAAAAGCGTAGTTTCACTCACGATACCTCCGGGTTTCAATACTTTCTTGATTTCGGAATAGACATCTTCGAAGGAAGGAGCGTGAACAGTTGCTTCAATAGCATAAACTGAAGATCACATTGTTGAACGCTTGAGAAAAGGCAACACCAAAGAACGATAAACTCATTTACCAGCATCGAAACTATTCTCTCCAAATTGCTCGGCCAATTTCATGAAATCACCCTTTACGAATTTGACGCGATCTTGAAGACCAGCCTTGAGCGTATATTTTCGGGCTCGTCCGAGTTGGAAATCGTTATTGTTGACACCGGTAATGTGGGCATCCGTAAAGTGGGCAATTTCACGGGCCGGACCACCCACACCGCAACCAACGTCCAAAACCCTCATGCCTGCCTTGATGTTCATTTGGTTTGCTAGGTAGTGTTCGTGACGGGCAATCTGCAAAAAGATGAGAACGGCTACCATGAAGTAACGGACAAATAATTACCGATTGGTAGAAAGATTCGCCCTTGTATATACGAGAGAAATGGAAACAGGCTGCCCAGCCCCATTCGTAGAGTTCAGTTGCGCCATCATAATAACCTAAAGACGTTGCGGGTGAGGAAAAGAGTAATGAGACTACTGAGAAAGCTTCAATTTTACCATTAATGACCTCTGTGTAGTTTTCGACACGTGAATCGACGCTCTTGTCCTTGCTCAAGTCTTTTTCGTCCCAGAAGCCTCGATAGTTTTGAATGCGGGAACCAACCCGACCGTCTGTGGTAGGCTCTGATGACATCTGCAAAGCAAAAATTAGAATACGGACATTGAGACGATGAAGAAGTTTGAATCAGTGACTTGAATGGACTCCTTGAAGGAGCACATACAGTGTGCAAAGCACGTCATGCTCATTGCAGAAAATTTTGCATCCTTTGAGGAAACGACTAGGAATAGAAAGGACTCACCTTCAAAAAAGTGGGAAGAATGAACGAGTGACTGAATTGAGAAAAAGAAAGTCGAGTGTATCTTTCTGAGTACTATATATATATCCTGTTTTTTTTCACGGTGGGACGACGATGAATCGTACCATGCAAAAAATTTTTAAGAATCTTTGACGCGTGGGAACGTCACGGTGCCAAAATCATAGTATCGATTAGCCGTCCCATTCATATTGGCGAAAACAAATAAAATAATCGTGTCAAAGTATACGATATTTTATATACATGGTTCGATTTGTACATGGTGTTGCGCAACAAGATTAGGAAAAGTCGGATGATAATCTTACGAAACATTCCCTCGAACGGTCTTCAAGCTTCAAATGGTAAAGACACATTTCAACCCGCAATGATCACTCCAAAGGATTTCTGCAGATTCCACGCCTGGTCTGGGTATCTCAATAAGTCCAGGCCGTAGAACTTCTATTTCCTCGGGCTTTGAGCCTACCATCGCAACCTTGTCTAATCTGCCTGGACTTGGTCCCTTCCGCAGCTCCATTCCGACGCCCCACGTAGGTCCAGCAGCCTGATCTCCATGCAACGCGACCCACGCATCCATAAGTCCGTTCTTGTCGACGAGCTCATCATCCTCGCGGCTAATGGCGTTAAAGTCCCCCGCAATGATACCTCCACCACATCCCGGCTCTCGCAGAATGTCCGCTAGTATTTTCATCTGCTGAGTCCGATAAGGCAACGTATCCCAGAGCGAGTCGAGATGCACATTGATGAGACAAAACACCGTCTTCGGCGCGGTTGAAGTGACAATGTCCACACAAAGTCCATCTCTCCCGTACTTGCTCGGAAGTGCCACGCGGAAAACACATCCAGTCGTCGATTTTTCCCCTCCTTCCTTTCCGTTTTTCCCCTCTTGCGATTCAGTAAAACGTGCTCTAGAAAGCAATGTCATAGTCGCAAAGGGCACTTTCTCAAATGACTTTTCGTCTTCGGCGTCGGTCACCAGGAAGTCACTACGCACTCTCCCATCGCGCAGAAGAAAGGCGCGGACCTCTGTCGTCACTTCTTGGAGAAAAATGATATCAGGAGATTTGGGCCCCTCGAGGATACGGTCGAGGATCAACTTGGCTCGTGAGACGGGCCGCGGGGAAAACGCATCAATGTTCCATGTTGTGAGACAAAGCTTTGGCGTAACTGCACTTGGTCTTCCGTTTCCCAAAGTTACAGGTGTCCACCGTCGCGCGAAGGGTTTGAAGGCGGAAAGAGTACGCCAGGTTCTGCTGGTAGCCATGGAAGGTTAGAACCTCAATTCCGGTGAAAACTGGACGTGCCGACGCCAGGCCTCGATACGTAATAGCTCATACACTCTAGCTGGGCTTGGTCCGATAAATAGGGGTTTGGCACCGTAGCATATGGTCACAATGCCATACAGACACCTCCCAGGCGATGGAATCGCAAAGTGTGCTATTTGTATGAACAAAGTAATACAGTTTTATCGCCGTATCATACATCTCCTAGTTCCAAGGGTCAAACAAAACTTTACCGCATATGCCCTTGTCAAATTTATAGTAACTGTCCGTTGCGTCGTCTATACTAACAACGCGGTCAATGAGACTAGTCTCTTGACCTACATTCCCAAACACGTCCTGCCGTTTAAGCAAGATCTCCAGTGCGAAAGGGAACATTGTCCTAACTGGACAACGTCCGAAAATTAACGACGCATTTTTATTGTACAAAGCTTGTCCTTTGAGTGGCACTTCAGTGTCCCGATGAACCCCTAGAGAAAATAATTTAAATTTCTGCCTTTTTTATTACTGAAGAAATATACTTGCCGACTGAGGTTATGACACCAAATGGTCGAATGAGTTCAAAAGCGAGTTTCAATGCATCATTATGACCCACGATCTAATAACCAATTAGTGCTACTTGTCCGTTTTGCTTTCAGATCCTTTTTGTAGCCTTACCTCGATAGCAGCATTGACACCAAGTCCATCAGTCCATTCAGCAACAATATTTTTGGACTCCTCAATGGTGGCAGTCTTAAAGACCCCATTATTAGGGACTCCCCCAATTTTCTCCACGATTTTGGCAGCTTTAGCCCTTCTGCTTTCAATTAGATCGATTGCGACGATCCGAGCATTCTGCGATCCTTTGGCTTCTAGCTGATCCAATAAGCTTACAATAGCGCACTGTTTAGTCATTAATAAAGCTCTGAAGGACAAGAAAAAATCAACTCACCAGTCCAACTGGTCCAAGACCGATGACGGCAATTGTCAAGCGTTTGTCAACATCGGTGAGCGGAATAATATTCGCTCCCACAGCCGCATCTTGATTTCCCTCATAAAGCGACACCGGGAATGGCTGAGATGTAAAAACAGGAAGAATATTTGGGTGTTGTAAAACTTGTGTGGCAGCGAATAAACCGGTAGGAAGAATATCTGCCATCAAAACTAGAGAAGCATTGGAAATACTATTCCATTGTGAGATTCCTTCTTTGGATGTGACGTGGTGTGGTGGTATTTTGAATAAAGTTCCTCCCGCTCGAGGTACACGCACGTATTGCGCTTGACCACCAGATAGTAATTGCGAACCAAATAGCAAGCATTTCTTACAGCGGCCAGTAAAACCCAAGCGACAGAAACTATTATTGAAAGAAACATCAGCATGTGAAAAATGCAAATATCACATTTTTGACATACTAGCATTCTGAACAAGACGACGTAAAAGGGGAAACGACTTTGTCTCCAACTTTCAAGGTCGCATACAAGGGAGGTCGTCCCTGCTCAATGGCCTTCTCTGAGTAGCTCCCTCCCAGAGCGACTACTTCCCCTGAAAATTCGTGCCCACAAATGAAGCTACAAGTGAATTGAATTAGTATATCTCATATCGAATTATATAGGTGAATTATATACGGATTCGCAAATTTTTCATGCTCTCGATATGCGTGCAGATCACTTCCACACAAACCAGCTATCTTGTCATACCGTCAAATGAAAGCCCAAGTGAATATCGAGGGACATGAAAACGTACGATAACTCGAACAATAGCATCGTCCGGATCCTCAATTCTTAAAATCTTCTCTTAGCGGGAGGATAAATCATAAAAGGAAAAAGCCACAAACTTGGGTGTTGGTGCTAACTCAACTCTGATATCATGTCCCGGTGGATAAAGACGTACAACCTTCTGAGTTGGAGGTAAAGACATGAGTGTAAAGGGAAAAGACAGGTGAAAATACCTGGGAATTGGAAGATTAAAACTCCACGTGATCGCGATCGGATGCCATCTCTGCTGATTATTATCATGTGAATAAAATTAAAAAGAACTTTCATATCGCCCAAGGGGAGTGTCGTTCCGAGTTAAAGTTGAACTTTCTCCTCAAGTTTGAATTGTCGGTATATGTGCAGTCTGTCAGTGGGGGTTTCGTAGGTATGTGACTTCGCGTGACCACCGGGGTTGTGATTGGGTTGCGATATTCACATGTCCTCGAGGCTCAAATTTTACATGACAACATTATGCAAAATATATATTCTAGAAATCACCAGCTATAGTCCTTTCTTCTATTACTAGATCTTGGTGTTTATTTGGATAATACAATGCTTGAATATGCTCGCGTTCCTTCCATTGCCTTATGCGTTTTCCTAAAGTAGTTGTAGATAAAGTGAGGTTCGCGGTTCCAGTAGCATTATCGTTTTCGGTCGCGTTTAATAATACCGCAGCAGTCGTGTTCTGATCTTCTGAGACGGATGCCTCCATTAGATGAGAGGAAGATATAGGTGTAAGGGTATAGGTTATTGATAATGCTGATAGCGCACCGCTGTACGCTCGTGAGATGCCTATTATGAATGATGTGAACCAAGCAACACAGCACAAGGGCAAAATGGTTACCTGTATCAATTATGATGATTTTGCCATTGCATCTAGAAACTATTTTCTGTAAAAGATAATCAGAAAAGGACATATCTAGTGTATTGAAGATCGAACTAACCTCGAAATTCGGCGTATGACCTATAATCATCCTTTTGACACCAATGTGATTCAGCACTTTATCAATATTCGCACAAACAACATGATCGGGACCCTCCGCCCAACCTCTGTACCAAACGGGACCATCACCGCCATAAAAATCATGTTCGTTTTGGGGTGAATCGGGGGGCAACCCTTGATACGGTGCGGGCGGATGAGGAGGGGGAGGTGGAGTCCGAGTCTGACAGCGCCTGAGGAGAGAAGCACCAATCTTATTCAACGTGGATGGATACGGAGTGCCATACAACTGAGCAATGCGTGGTGATAAGCCGCCATGCATGAATGTGTAAGCTGCATGGGAGAGAGGCGACGTATTGCCGGGATGGTAGTCTTCGTTTGGAGCGCCCGAGACAGGGTGGAGAGGAATGCGAGAGACGGATGTGTAGTTTGCGGCCCATGCTGCTCCGGGAAAGCCATCTGCGCCAAGAGCGTGTTGACGCTTCTCGACACCGCCAAATGTTTCTATCTCAGAAGGGTAGACGTATCTGAAGGTTGAATCTTTGAGTTCAAAACACGTTTTCTTGAGTGCTATGCGTGGACAAAGGGTTTCTTTACCTCCAATCACCTAATGGGCAAAATATGAACAAAAATGGAACGTCAGGGAAAGCTTAAGACTTACTCAAAACATTCATGTACTCGTGATTTCCCAAATGTGTGAATACATTTCCGCCGACTTGTCTGGCTTGCACTCGTAACTTCTCCATCAAACGGTAAATCTTTAGCGTGTCGTCTCCCCTGTAATTATATACCGTTCAAAGATGAGTAGCAAACCTGATTTGGAGAACCAACCCTACCTATCAACGATATCTCCCGTCTGGACAAAGTAATCTATTTCCCCTGTCCAATCGTCATTTTTGTCAATTACGCGGCTATTCCGAAGGACAGTCAAGGTATTGTCAATGTCACTGTGGAGATCGCCCACAGCAACGATACGAAGCGTATATCCATCCTCTGCATCACCCTCGGCAGGTGCTTTCGTCCTACGTGGTGTCTGCCGGCGAACGAAGACGAAATACGCCAAAGCCAGAAGAACAAGCAGACCGGCTACACGAAAACACGTCGTCCGACGTGGAGTCGCACGAGTGGCTTTCGTAGAAACAGCACCTCGTTTTTTGTCATCTTTTGATAACAGAGGTGTAGTAGACGAAGCTGGCGCCGATGACTTTGGCTTGCGATTTGACATGTGTTGAGGTCTGCCACTGGTGTAGTCTAGCCTCTACAGCAAAGCTGGCGCCGCCGTCGGAGCCGCGGGGGTTTTTGGACCGGCAGCCGACAACTTTGATGAACATAGCCTTAAGCTGATCCACGAGCTTCACGTTCATAAATTGGGAATATGAGAAAATTGGAGAAGATTGGCCAGGACGAGCTCTTGGAGGCTCTTGGCAGCGGTGGCATGGAATGGCACCGGAAGGGTTCATCTCGCCCTCAGAACGCTGACGAACTCGGAAACACCCGGAGTCCCGAACTTGGGCGATTATGCCCAGACAGACATTTACTCTCATACTCCTAGCTTACTCTAGAATACACATTTTCACCGTATTTTTACTCTCCTAAAAAACTTCTCTTTTTACTTTTAGCTCATAGCGCGCTTCAGCACGTCGTGTCGTGATTCACTCAACGAACAGTCTTGGATGAAAGGATCGCAAATCAAAGCGAAGCAGTTACTGTATCTTTAATTATATGGTTTCCCACAAAACCTCATAAAGAAACCTCCGAGAAGATCGTGATCATGACCAAACGAAACTAGCATATACCTAGGTCGAATAAGAGTGGTCATTGCTATATTGACGTGTCTCCCCGGACCGCCCGGAAGGGATGCATATAACAACATATATATGCAACTCTTCCTGGATTCTCGTAGGCTTGACAAATAACAATTTAGTGGTAATACTTGCACCTTTTTCGATTCTGTAACTTATACCATAAATTGCAATTTCATTTTATAATTACAGGCGACCGTCTGCTTTTCCACTAAATCAATAATATAAGTGAATTTGTGAGCTCAAGACCTGAGGTTGTAGTTAATTGATCACATGAGATTGCCCCCAACTCGACTTAGCAAGTGGCGAGGGCACTTCTCTCGGGAGCCACGAACCCTTCTCTTCTTTGTATTGCTTGTTACCTTATTATTGGGCGCACAAAAGTGGCGTTTAGAGACCAGCTGTACTCTTGACGTTCAATCTTGGCTCTGAACTGACCGTGTCAGGTTACTCCGGACTCAGGTAGTCCAGATGTCGGCTTATATTGAAACCAAAGCGCCACTAAATAATATATAATATTTCAAAGGAAAAATCCAAATTCCATATCTCCTCTCACAAATGAAATTCCAATATTTTTTACTTGCAACTTTTGCACTGCTCGCATATGCGCAGAATTGGCCTCTTCCGGCTAACGTTACTGGTTCAACAGCAGTGCACGATCCTTCAATCTGTTTAGACGAAAAAGGGAAGTATTGGTTGTTCAGTGAGTGCATTAAACATTCTGAGGTACTTATGCTTATTCAATGACAGCGACATCGTAAGTCTGATTCCCCGAAAATCAATGTCTCTATACGTTTTAGGGAACGTTAAATGGAAGAATAGTGTTGGTATTGAAATAATAACTTCGGAGGATCGAAAAGAGTGGACTTCTATCGGCACAATGTGGGCTCCCGGCGAAGATGTATGGACGAACAACTTCACACTTACGACCGACGGTAACATTTGGGCTCCTGACTGTCACTATATAAATGGCAAATTTTGGGTATGTAATTCAATTATACGACAATAAAGACAATTTTACTCACTGATTGTCATAGGTTTATTATGCGGCCTCGACTTTCGGCTCCCAGAATTCGGGCATATTCCTGGCGAAATCAAAAACGGGTCTTCCTGGTATGTTAATGAGTTCATTGAACGAGTATCATGAAGTAATTGTAATTTTGTGTCATGTAGGAAGTTGGTCTAATGAAGGGTTGGTGACTTCAAGTTCAGTCGTGGATAATTATAACGTAAATTTCCATTGTCTTCCATTTCGACGGAGATTATAGACACACTGTTGGCAGGCCATTGATCCCAAGTAAGCTAATCTTCTAATACGAGAGAACAGCTCACAAACGTAAATCCTCGAGCCTTTTCATAGGTAGGATCCACAAGTGACTTAATTCGTATGTTTTGTGAATTAATAACAATATCAGATGATCAAGATGATTGGCGTCTTACCTTTGGTTCTTTTTGGACTGGAATTAAACAGTACCTGTTCTTGACAAATTGAGTAGGGAAAGTACTGAATGTTAATGTTATTTTTTTAGGGCAACATTGATTCCGAATGATGGCTTTTTCGCAAAACCATCTATAACGGCATTGGCGGAACGAACAGCAGATAATGGCGCAATCGAGGCATCGTACCTGTATCAAGTTGGAGAGTTTTATTATCTCTTCACGTCTTGGGATCAGTGTTGCGAGGGTGTGAATAGTACGTATAATATTCGCGTCGTTCGATCAACATCGTACGTAGCACTTGTCATGCTCATCCTTTATTGGTCGGCGGCCGCTCGCTGATCAGCACCATGATGGTTGTGATGTTTTAGAGCTTCTGGGCCGTTTGTTGATCAGGATGGGGTCGACGCTTTGAATGGAGGAGGTGAGCTCTCCATATATTATTTAGCATGATATGATACTTTACACACCCTTTTGATCAAGGTTCTCTGGTCCTTGGTAGCCATGGCTCGGTAGTACAAAGTGCTTGGTGCTGGGTGTCGGAGGTATTCACATTTCGTTAGATCATCGGACCCGGTGGACAGTCGATTTTCAAAGATAGAAATGTCATTATTTTGGTCTACCGTGAGTAATACAAGCGAATCCTCGTTTCGTGGAATACCACTCATACATACACCGTCACGGTCTCCGTGTTATATTAGATTACTATACACCTACAGGAAGCTTCGTTAGTCATTGCTACTAGTATCGAGCAGTTATTTTATGTACTCATTTTCTTTAGCTCGGCTTGAACAGCCTTAACTTTTCGACCGGCTGGCCTGTAGTGGAAGCGCTAGTACAGTAAATTACGTCGAGGCTGAGGCTGGTTTAAGGGTGTGTCAGTAACCACCGTTAAAGTGATACCGTAAAATGTACATATGTGCCTAGGGTTTAGGGTTTAGGATTTTCATCAAGAACAAAGTTAATGTCGAACGCATGCTTCACAGTGTTTTGCCTTGCCTCAAGAAAAGGCGGTGTCTATTAATATATGAACCATAAGCCGACCACGGGCTTCGCGTTCATAGACGTAATATGACAGGGACTTACTGCTAAAGATCACGTTATGACACACCTGAAATGCTCGTCTCGCTCGGCAAGGCCATTAACGCGTCATGTAATGATTCATTATGCAACAGAGGATCTTCAAGAACACAAGGACCGACGCGAACTGAAACGAAGAAGTTACTACATTCTTGAAATCGAATTAAAATTGCATGGTTTCCCCACATAGAAACTTCCGGGAGTACTGTGATCACGACAAGCATATACCTGGGCCGAGCTTGGGTGGGTCATCGGTATGAATATTGACGCATCTCCACGGACCGCCTGACAGGAGATACATCCTTTTTTGAATTCTCGGATGAAGCTTCGACGAAGGAGCTTTTTACAATGTTGTAGTGGGATTGACCTAAAGTTTGCCGACTCTGTATTTTCTCGTAAGGCCGTTTCATATAGCTCATAGAAGATTCGCATTACCCGTAGGGACAAATAATGCATGAGCTCGGAGCTCAGCGCCGTCTCACCTGAGATTGGTCCTCAACTCGGCCTACGAGCGAATGACACTTCTCCCGGTAACCGCAATCCCTTCTTTGATATTGTTAATTAACATGCAAAGATGGGGTTTGGAGACTTAGCTGTCATCTTAATTTTAGCTCCAAAGCTGGTCATGGCACTGGGTAATTCAGATATCGTCAAAACCAAGGCACCGCCTGTAATCAGGCTACACTGAACTAACCTATACATACATATATATATATACTCATTCGAGAAAAGGGCTCTTTTCCAGTATTCAATTTTTCGCAAATGAAGTTTCAATTTCCTTTACTTTCTTTCGCCTTGCTTGCATATGCACAGAATTGGCCTCCTCCAGCAAACGTTACTGGCTCAACGTCAGTACGTGATCCTTCGATCTGTTTAGATGACACGGGGAAGTATTGGTTGTTTAGTGAGTCCGTTGAACATTCTCAGGCTTTATTCCTGCTTACTCGATGACAGCGACAGCGTAAGTCTGATTCGTCAAAGATTAATGTTAGTGTAACTTTGGGAGAACTTGACGTTGATGGTAAATATAGTGTCGGCATTGGGATAATAACTTCAGAAGATCGAAAGGAATGGACTTCTATCGGCACAATGTGGGCTCCCGGTGAAGATGTATGGACGAACAACTTCACACTTACGACCGACGGTGTTATTTGGGCTCCTGACTGTCACTATATAAATGGCGAATTCTGGGTACGTGCCATGATTCGGAACAGTAAAGGCAATCCCGCTCACTAACTGTCATAGGTTTACTATGCAGCCTCACGTACCGGCTCCCAGCATTCGGGTATATTCCTGGCGAAATCAAACACGGGTCTTCCAGGTATGTTCTTGATGAAAGTGTATCCAAGTAAATGGGCGCCGTGAGATAAATTTCGTTTTTATAGGGAGTTGGTCCAACGAAGGGTTGGTGACCTCAACCACGTCAAAGGACAACTATAACGTAAGTTTTGAGTGCTTTCTATTTCGACCGAGACCATAGTAAAGACATGTCGGTAGGCTATTGATCCCAAGTAAGCCCATCCGCTCGTACGAGAGAACAACTCACAAACGTAAAATTTCAAGCCTTTTCATAGGTGAGATTCGTAAATGATTTCATTTGTTTAATATTTGAATTCAACAATATCAGACGATCAAGAAGATTGGCGTCTTACTTTTGGTTCTTTTTGGACTGGAATTAAACAGTAACTATTCTTGGCGAAATGATTAGAAAAATACTTAATAATAATGTTTTTTTTTCTTTTAGGGCGACATTGATTCCGAATGATGGTTTTTTCGTGAACCGTTCTTTAACGTCATTGGCGGAACGAACGGCGGACAATGGCGCAATTGAGGGGCCGTACCTGTATCAAGTTGGAAAGTTCTATTACCTCTTCACGTCCTGGGATCTTTGCTGCAAAGGTGTGAATAGCACGTATAATATTCGTGTCGTTCGATCAACATCGTACGTGGCACTTGTTGCGCCCATCCTTTTTATGACCGCTTGCTGATCAGCATCATGATGGTTGTGGTGTCTAGAGCTTCTGGGCCGTTTGTTGATCAGGATGGAGTTGACGCTTTGAAGGGAGGAGGTGGGTGCTATGCATTATCATGATATGAGACTTTACGCACCCTCAACTTTCCAGGTTCTCTGATCCTTGGTAGCCATGGCTCGGTAAGTTCAGAGAGCTCGATACTGGTTGAAAAATACTCACTTCTACTTCTTATACTCAATAGATCATTGGGCCTGGTGGACAGTCAGTTTTCAAAGACAAAAGTGACATCATTTTGGTCTACCGTGAGTAATTATATTAAAGGCTCAATCGCGGAATACCGGCTCATATCTGTGTTGTACTATAGATTACATGACATCTACAGGAATCTTCGTTAGTCATTTCCAATATATGAACAGTTTTTATATGTACTTATTGCCCTCTAGCTTGGCTTGAACAGACTTAACTTTTCGACTGGCTGGCCTGTAGTTGAAGCGCTGGTGCAGTGAATCATGTCGGAGCTGAGGTTGATTTAAGGGTGCGTCAGTAACCACCGTTAGGGTGATACTGTACGCATTGTACCCTTTGTTTTCATCAAACACAAAGATAGAATTCGAACGCACGTTGCACAGCTTTTTCCTATCAGTGATATATACACAAGAAAAGGCAGTGTCTAATAATATATGTATGAACTATAGGCCGACCTTGCTTTCCTCCGGGTTCGGTGCAAACCCTACTAGTTACTTCTTAGCGAAACAGGCCGCACGTACCGTGCGCTGATAAATCTATTTCAATTCATCGCCTCGACAGACGGTTTCATCAGTTTCCGGTGAAAAGGCAAGGCAACAGTGTGTGTGTATAACATAAATTTTATTTGTAAGAAACCAGGCCTAGAGACATGTAATTTTTTTTTTACCTCAGAGCGCTATAAATTGACCTGGTTCAGATCGACCCTTCTTCTCCTCCAACATCTTACGCTCTCTAACTAACTTTCACATTTCCGTCTCTTTACATACCATCTTCTCTCTATCGTTGTTTTCATCATGTGCGGCATCTTTGGCTACTGCTGTTACCTTGTCGAACGCGACCGCAAGTCAATCTGTGATATTCTGACGAACGGCCTTCAAAGGCTTGAGTACAGGGGCTACGACTCCGCTGGTATTGGCATTGACGGCGACGGTCCTCGCCAGGTTTTACTTTTC
The DNA here is from genome assembly GCA_027605045.1 of Phallus indusiatus. Taxonomy (NCBI): domain Eukaryota; kingdom Fungi; phylum Basidiomycota; class Agaricomycetes; order Phallales; family Phallaceae; genus Phallus; species Phallus indusiatus. The sequence continues at coordinate 61,081 of JAQFWX010000116.1, read as the reverse complement.
AAGGAAGTTGGCAAGGTCGCTGGCCTCAAGAAACTCATCGCAGAGTCAAAAGTCGACATGACCGTTACCTCCTTCAACCAGGTCGCAATTGCCCATACCCGCTGGGCCACGCACGGTGTTCCCTCGCCTGTCAACTGCCATCCCCTCCGTAGCGATGCCAAGAACGAGTTTATCGTCGTACACAACGGTATCGTCACCAATAACAACCAGTTGCGGCTTGTCCTCCAAAAACGTGGTTACAAGTTCGAAAGCGAAACAGATACCGAAGCCGTTGCCGTACTTATGAAGTTCATCTACGACTCCCAACCAGACAAGAAGGTTTCTTTCGTTGCTCTAGTCAAAGCTGTCCTCCATGAACTAGAAGGCTCCTTCGCTTTCGTTTTCAAGAGCGTCCATTTCCCTAACGAAATCGTCACGACCCGCCGCGGCTCTCCTCTCCTCATCGGTGTTAGAACCGATAAAAAAATCAAATTCGATTTCGTCGACGTTGATTTCGCTCTTCCGGATGAATCTGAACCCCGTAAGTGACTCGGTTCTTCGTGACCTTTCTGGAAGCTCATGATCTTTGCAGTTTCTGCACCTAATGGAATGCTTGCTCCCCCTTCAACAGCTCCCAAGTTGAACCGCACTCAGTCTAGAGCATTTATGTCTGATGATGGCCTCCCTTTACCGATTGAATTCTTTATCGCCTCGGACGCTTCAGCTGTCATTGAACACACCAAGCGTGTTGTATATCTAGAGGATGATGATGTTGCTCATATCAAAGACGGCGAGCTACACATCAGCCGTCTTCGTCGTGACGGTAGTCCAGCCGTACCTGCAACTCGCAGCATCGAGACCCTCGAAATGGAGCTTGCCGAAATCATGAAAGGAAAATTCAAGCACTTCATGTTAAAAGAAATTTTCGAACAGCCCGAGTCTGTCGTTAACACGATGCGTGGTCGAATTAGCTTTGAAAATCACACCGTCAAACTCGGTGGACTTCAAAAGTATCTGTCCACCATCCGCCGAGGACGTCGAATTGTCTTTTCTGCCTGTGGTACTAGCTATCACTCATGCATTGCTACGCGTGCTATTTTCGAAGAGCTAACGGAGATTCCTGTGTCTATCGAGTTAGCTTCGGATTTCCTTGATCGCAAGACGCCCATTTTCCGTGACGACGTTTGTGTCTTTGTTTCTCAATCTGGTGAAACTGCCGATACTATCCTCGCGCTCCGTTACTGTCTGGAACGTGGCGCATTATGTGTTGGTGTCGTTAACACAGTCGGCTCTACTATCTCGCGTGAAACCCACTGCGGTGTTCATATTAACGCGGGACCGGAAATCGGTGTAGCGAGCACGAAAGCCTACACCAGTCAATACATTGCACTTCTCATGATGGCCTTACAATTGAGCGAAGACCGACTCAGCTTAACCGAAAGGAGAAACAAGATCATCGATGGATTAAGAGATCTATCCAGCCAAATCAAGACTGTTCTTTCCAGCGACGATAGTTTGAAACAACTTGCTCAGAACGTGTTGAAGCAATCTAAAAGTTTGCTTATTATGGGCAGGGGTTTCCAGTATGTCTTTTTTTATCACGGCGTACTCTATTTGTCCAAAGCCACTCATCCTTTTTTTAAATAGATACGCCACTTGCCTCGAAGGTGCATTAAAGATAAAGGAGATAGCATATATGCATTCTGAAGGCACGTTTTTTCTGGGCGTTCTTATATACATACGCTAATTTACGTACCCTCAAACCAGGTATACTTGCTGGTGAATTGAAACATGGACCGCTTGCATTGATCGATGAAAACATGCCGGTTATTATCATAATGACCCGTGACTCTTTATACCCGAAGGTATGTACCCTTAAATTATGCTAAGGATGGTGATTAAAGGTTCCATTCTGAATATAGGTGCAATCTGCTTTCGCACAAATTACGGCTCGAAAAGCTCAACCAATCATCATCTGCAATGAGGATGATGCGTCCCTTGCTACCGCAGCAAAGACCATCCGTGTACCGAGTACCGTTGATTGCTTGCAGGGTATCATCAACGTCATCCCCCTGCAACTTCTTAGCTATCACCTTGCGGTTTTAAGCGGGTTTGACGTCGACTTCCCACGCAATCTGTAAGTTTCAAAACGATCTGTTGAGTCACTACTTGAACGCTTTCTAGGGCTAAATCTGTTACAACCGAGTAAAATGTTAATAATACCACCTGAGCATCGATGAACCTCGATCCGCTAAATCAATCCTTTCGACATCGTTATTGTAGAAATATGTGGACCTTTTTTTTTACTTTCGGACTACTTTTCTAATCCCGAGTTTTACATTACCCTTGTGCTTATACACATCATTGGCTCGAATTCCTCTAGTACCAACTTTCGTGGTATCCACTTGTCCTTGATGTACATACTGAGCGGAAAACAAAGTGTGGTTAAGTGAGGACCTTAACCAATAGATAAATCATAATACAGAAATTGAAATGAACAAATATCAGACTGTTGAAGTGCGGTGTTTGCAATCCGTTGGCTGGAAGAGAATTTGAAGCGCTCACTGGGTCGCCAGCGCCGTGCTAGCTTCCGAATCAACTACGAAAATCTCCAGACATGTACAAATGATCGCAGTGATTTATATTTGGTGATGCCACGGTCAATTTATCTTGTCCATTGGGTACAAGACAGTTTGGAAGATTGGAAACCAACTTCATCAAAACAGAGGATCTTTATCAGTTGCTATTTTCACAGCCTTACGTCTCTTTTTAGAATTGACGACAAGTTTGAGACAGGGTTCATTCAGCAAAGACAAACCAATGCACGAGGCGGCGAGTTCACTGCATTTCAGTTCCACTGTAAATTACCATGGTGAAGCACGAGGAGCATGAAACAATTATTCTGATGCTGTGGCCGGTGCTATCTTCTAATGAATGTGATGTAGCGCCCTTCAAGCCTGACAGTTGAGTACATTTTTGGGCACTCTCGTAACCCTCGAATTATGGATATATAGCACCCAGGAAAAGCTCCTTTACAGGCGATGGATACTTTTTCTCCCCAACCTAACATTATACCAACGGTGCAAGCGGAACAAGACTTGTAAGTCTTCTATTATAAAAGGAGGTTGATTCTTGAAAGTAGTTTTAGTATAGCATTCAACTACGTCTCATTTGCAGCCTTGAGTGAGCTTTCCAAATCAATAGCATACTATGCTCATTAATGCATCGAGACAGCTCTTATCGTCTATGACACCATATTAATCGTCCCTCACGGCATAGAGTATATCAAGGATCGACGTTCTAATATTGTTGTTATTTTGTACATCTGTGGACAATTTGGAGCTCTGGGAAGTCTTGCTTCTACAGCATTCAAGAATGCCACGCTGCCACGTTTCATAAGGTGCTTATGTGTATAAACATACTTATACACTACGTTAATACTTGATTTGTTAGTCCCGGGGCATGTAACAGTTTACGCTTTGTGCAGGACCTATGTTCCGGATTTGCAGCAATTGGCGTTGAAGGTATAGTTTGCCACCTATTATTTTGGTCCAACACACATAACGCATTTATTCAATCAAAGGTTTATTATTGGGACGTGCATATGCTATTGCTCCTCATAATAAAAAGGTAATGGTTTTGCTGGGATTCATATACTTAGTAACTATAGGCTCCACTTTCGTAGGAAATTTCCTCTTTTTTTTTCTGAATAATTTTGATCACATAGTAAAAGGGACTGTTTCGCTATTGGAAATGTAGTACAGTTCAAGGAAACTTGCCTGTTCTGATGTACGTGAGCATTTTTGTTTTATAATGATCCTCACACAACTTGTGTTGTCAGGGGTAAAATTATAATCACTTGTTTTTGATCATTTAGCTTCAAAAATAGGAAGGTGTCATTATTGAAGCTTCTCTCATCTTCTTTGACATCAGCATTCTCGTTGTCACTCTTTACCATGTGTGGGCTCTCCGGGGCTTGTCTCGACGAACCTTCTCACTGAGATCTGAGGGTTCACTCGACGCTGGATCCCTCACCGACCTTTTTATTCGTCAAGGTGCCCGATTATATTTATATGTTGAATTCAAAATCTAACGAAACCTTATTAGGGGTATTCCGATTCCTGTAAGTTCAAATTCTTACATCAGCTAATACTAGTACCCGGAGGAGCATGATAGATCAACACATATTTACATAGGCTGCTTGCTGCTTGGTCGACCGCTGATGCTTTTGTGTACAAGGTAAGACATCGATTCAATTAATGACAGTGTACTGAAAATTGTACAGTTCGCTAGGGTATGTATATGCTAAGATTGCGCGCTTTCAGCATCATAACAACTATGTTTGAACTTTAGCCATCGATCGCAGGAGTTGATCAACCATTGGCAATAGCGTATGTTTACTACAAAGTGCGGAGCCATACAACTAAACATACTTTCTCCAGATTATCACCTATCATTCTCGGTCGATTCATTTTTCAATTAAGAAGTAGGTACTGCGCTGAGCCAGAGGAGTCATCAAACCGAGTAGAGCTGTCTACATTTCGAGCCGCGATTCGGGACATTGAGACGGGTATAAGAATTGAATTGGGAGACAACGATATCAAAGGATCTGATAATAGCAGGTACCTTGGAGATACCGGAAATAGTACCTTAGGTCCAAGTTTTCAACGGAACTTTGAGAACTTAGGGACCTACTATGCTAATAGCGAGACCGGCGATGACAATGATATTTGGCAAAGGCCCGAGGAACCCGAGAGGTCTATCATAATTACACACTGCTTCGATCAAATTCAATAATGCACATGTAAAATAGAAATTGTAAAGCATCAAGGCAATTACTTTTCAGTGATTGTAACCTGATCTACAGAGTGCTCTGTGACCGCAGTGTGAATTGTAACATGTTGAGAGCTTAAACCCAGATCGCCGTTGATATGATCAGTCACGCAGCCATCCCACTCGGAAACCCTTGCAAACAGAACGTCTTAGGATTTGTCATTATGTCGGAAGCATTATATAACATTCTAAACCCCTCAATCCCTTTACTGCAAAGTAAACAATGCTATCGTATATCATCTTTGCCTGAGCGGGTATGTTACAACAAGAGGTCAATTTACAACCAAGCAAAGTGTTTTGTTGTAGTATCCAAAAATTCCTCGCCATGAATAGTCGAGTAATCAAATTTGATTCAAACCGAAACGCAGCTCACCTTTGCAAGTATTCTGCTGACTGAACTGCGTCCAACCAAGGCTTTTTAATCTCAGGAGAACAAGTCACATTGCCACCTTCGGACGCTTTCTTGTACAATACGTGCTTGGCCACCTTGATCATAAATACAATCGTGGGAGTGAAGGAAGTGACTGATTCCATCCATTCCTCAGCTATTTCTGAAAACTTCCGAAGGTGACGATGACATCTTGGAATCTAAGGGAATGATGTGATCCAATTCAATAACCAACGAAGTTTATTGCCAATCTTTCTTGTCTGAAGCGACAGTTCTGGGAGCACTCCATCTTTCGAAACCATACTTTCCATGTTGAAACGTCTCTGTGAGTACTTCTCTAAGATCATTGGTTGATCCATCCCTGATCTGCACAAAACGAATACTCGTTGTTGCAGAGTACTGATTGGGAACAAGGACACTGCACGAGTCTGCGTAACGAAATCCATTGCAGCGGCTTTCAAAGCGGTGAGTATACAACCATGTTGTAAAATACTGTAACTCACTTGAATGGAAGTTTAGAATCCTATTCAATGGGCTGTATGTAGCCGTGACGACCTCGATTCGTTTAATGGAGTCATCGACTGATTTTACGAGTACGTGGACGCTCTCTATTTCACCTTCTGTATAATAAGACAACACTCCCAATTGAACTTTTTTGTAGCCTATCAAGCCCAAGAAGTGGATTACGGTTTGCGTCAATGTGGGCCAGCAATACAGATCCAGATTCGAAGGGGCACGATTTTAGGCTGCAAGGGGGGGCGGGGGTTAGGATAAATCGTCTATAGTTTGCCGTTACACCCACTTACGCGTTCACAGACTATAAGTCACAAGGCCAAACTGTTAATCCCGTTATAATCGACCTAGCGAAACCACCCAGCGGAAGAATCACCGCTTTCAACGCATACGTGGCATTGTCGAGATCTACCAGTAGGAACAACATGCGGTTCCTGAGAGGACTCGAAGAAACTTTATTTACTGAACCAATGGACGAAGATTTGCACAAATTCAATGTATTATTAGAAAGTTGGAATGCGGAATCAGCAGTGAGATAGAACAGGATAGAACATTAGAAGTGTAGCACTTCACGTGAGAAAAGAAGGACCGCGCAACAAATAAAAATAGGAACAAGCAACATGCAGATGGAAGCAATTTGAACGGGATGGAGAGCCCTTGCTGTTTGCAAGGGAATCTCAACTTTCGGACCATTTTCTAGTCCCGAGTTTTACATTACCCTTGCGCTTATACATATCATGACTCAAATTTTTCTAGTACCAACTTGAACTTTCGTGGTATCCACTTGTCCTTGATGTACATACTGAGCGGAAAACAGAGTGTGGTTAACTTGTTACAGCAGTTTGCATTACGTAAGTCCGGCGCTCGTTTTGTCAAGATAATCACTGAGACCTTGCGAACGCAATAGCTCGTCCAATTTTGAAGATTTTTACTTACTGTTTCTTTAGGATATGTTCAGATATATTAGATCTAGTGCATCATGTACTTTACCAAGCTTATAAATGTGCACCCCAAAGTTTGACCTTTTCTCCCCAAAAAACAGCAATGGGGAAAACCTCAAAGTAACTCATAAAAATTGAACAGTGCACTAGATAAAGTATTTTTGGACATATTTTGAAGAAACAGTAAGTTAAAATTCTCAAAATTGCACGAGCTATCGCGTTCGCAAGGTTTCGATGATTGTATTGACAAAACGAGCGCCGGACTTACGTAATGCAAACTGCTGTAAGTGAGGACCTTAACCAATAGATAAATCATAATACAGAAATTGAAATGAACAAATATCAGACTGTTGGATAACAATTGAGAGCGACGGCGTATAGACATTGAGCTAAAGGAGATTGAACATCTATAACATTATAGTCAAGTGCGGTGTTTGCAATCCGTTGGCGGGAAGAGAATTTGAAGCGCTAGCTTCCGAATTCGAACAAACGCTTGGATTTCAGCGCCAGAATCAACTAAGAAAATCTCAAGATCTCAATACAAATGATCGCAGTCACTCATATTTGGTGATACCACAGTAAATTTATCTTGTCCATTGGGCACAAGACAGTTTGGAAGATTGGAAACCAACTTCATCAAAACAGGGGATCTTTTTCAGCTGCTATTTTCACAGCCTTACATCTCTTTTTCAGTCCTGCATTTAGAATTGACGACGAGTTTGAGACAGGGTTCATTCAACGAAGACAAACCAATGCACGAGGCGGCGAGTTCACTGCATTTCAGTTTCCACCGTAAATTACCATGGTGAAGCATGAGAAGCATGAAACAATTATTCTGATGCTGTGGCCTGTCCTGTCTTCTAATGGATGTGATGTAGCGCCCTTCAAGCCTGACAGTTGAGTACATTTTTGGGCACTCTCGTAACCCTCGAGTTATGGATATATAACACCCAGGAAAAGCTCCTTACAGGCGATGGATACTTTTTCTCCTCAACCTAACATTATACCAACGGTGCAAGCGGAACAAGACTTGTAAGTCTTCTATTATAAAAGGAGGTTTATTCTTGAAAAGTAGTTTTAGTATAGCATACAACTACGTCTCATTTGCAGCCTTGGGTGAGCTTTCCAAGTCAATAGCATACTATGTTCAAGGCAGCGGTGTTTTTTTATTAATGCATCGAGACAGCTCTTATCGTCTATGACACCATATTAATCGTCCCTCACGGCATAGAGTATATCAAGGGTCGACGTTCTAATATTGTTGTCATTTTGTACATCTGTGGACAATTCGGAGCTCTGGGAAGTCTTGCTTCCATAGCATTTCAGAATGCCGCGCTACCACATTTCATAAGGTACTTACGTGTATAAACATATTTATACACTGCGTTAATATTTGTTCTGTTAGTCCAGGTGCATGCAACGGTTTACGCCTTGTGCAGGATTTATGTTCCGGATTTGGAGCAATCGGTGTTCAAGGTTCAGTTTTCTACCCACTGCTTTGGTCCAACACACACAACTCATTGATCAAAGGTTTATTATTGGGACGTGCATATGCTATTGCTCCTCATAATAAAAAGGTAATGGTTTTGCTGGGATTTGCATACGTAGTAATTGTAGGCTCCGCTTTCGTAGGAAATTTCCTCTTTTTCTCCTAAATAATTTTGATCACGCCGTAAAGGGACTGTTTCGTTGGTGGAAATGTAGTACAGTTCAAGGAAGTTGGACTTCTCTTATGTATGTGAACTTTCTTCGTTTTACAGTGATCCTCACACAACTTGTGCTGTCAGGGGTAAAATTTCAACTACTTGTTTTTGATTGTTTAGCTTCAAAAATAGGAAGGTGTCGTTATTGGAGTGTCTCTCATCTTTTTCGACCTTGGTATCCTTGTTGTCACTCTTTATCATGCGTGGGCCTTCCGTGGCTTGTCTCGACGCACTTTTTCCCTGAGATCTGAGGGTTCACCCGGATCCCTCATCAACCTTTTTATTCGTCAAGGTGCCCGATTATTTTTATATGTTAAAATTTGAAATTTACGAAACCTTATTAGGGGTATTCCGATTCCTGTAAGTTTGCATCCGCTCATATACCCGGACGAGCACAGACCAATACCATATTCACACAGATTGCTCGCTGCTTGGTCGACCGCTGATGCTTGTGTGTACAAAGTGAGACATCAATTCAATTAATGACGTGTACTGAAAATTGTAAAGTTCGCTAGAGTATGTGTATGCTAAGATTGCCTGCTCTCAGCATCATAACAACTATGTAACTTTAGCCATCGATTGCAGGAGTTGATCAACCATTGGGAATGGCGTATGTTTACTACAAAATGCGGAGCCATACAACTAAACATACTTTCTCCAGATTATCACCTATCATTCTCGGTCGATTCATTTTTCAATTAAGAAGTAGATACTGCGCTGAGCCAGAGGAGTCATCGAACCGAGTAGAGCTGTCTACATTTCGAGCCGCGGTCCGGGACATTGAGACGGGTATAAGAATTGAATTGGGAGACAACGATATCAAAGGATCTGATAATAGCAGGTACCTTGGAGATACCGGAAATAGTACCTCAGGTCCAAGTTTTCAACGGGACTTTGAGAACTTAGGGACCTACTATGCTAGTAGCGAGACCGGCGATGACAATGATATTTGGCAAAGGCCCGAGGAACCCGAGAGGTCTATCATAATTACACACTTCGATCAAATTTAATAATGCACATGTAAAATAGAAATTGTAAAGCATCAAGGCAATTACTTTTCAGTGATTGTAACCTGATCTACAGAGTGCTCTGTGACCGCAATGTGAACTGTAACATGTCGGCCCAACGACTACGGTGATGGACATGAAGACAACAGGCTCTGACCAAAAAGGACGTCTCAGCTTGATCGATTAGGGGTAAAGCTATTTTCAAGAACGTTGAACTTTGAAAGACGTCCAGATTGGAGTATGTCGTGCGCGCGTGAGAGCTTAAACCTGGCAGATACCCGTTGATATGATCAGTCACGCGGCCATCTCCCACTCCACTGGAATCATCTCTAAACTTCGATTCTCGTTGTTCTCAATATTCATAGTTATCGTAAAACTATCGTGTTGAACCTTGTTCGATCTTCGAACGCGAGATCAAGGCTTCATTGAACTGCGTTAAAACGCCAGCTGCGCCGAGAACTTTACAACCTCAAAGAGTTTCTCATTCAACTACTCTCTTCATAATCCCCCGGTTCAAGTTTTTCGAACTCTCGACAGCTGCATGGTGTAATACGAACAACCAACACCACGCACATAAACAGGACATAAAACAAAGGCCATTGGCACGATGTCTTCACGAATCACTTCAATATGCATCGGATCAACCGGCGGCGAAGAACCTTCTAGGTTCTTATCTCTCAATTGTGTTTCCTGCCAGCGGGATATCATTATTATGGCGAGCCAATTAATTTCCGCCTGGTTGGTTTTGTTGACATGAGATGTTCAAGCTTCGAAATATTGATATTCTGTTCAGATATGACTGACATTACTGAAATCAAAATCGCATTCTGTTATAAATTAAGCATCTCGTGGCATAACCCCTTGAGTTGAACAAATCCCTACAACCAACAATATGAGCACATACACTTCCCAGTCCAGCGTTCCGCTAACATTGCAAGCAGCAGAAGATTTGTGAGTCCTTTAACTTCCTTTCGCTAACAAAATATACACAAGATGTTCCAGCCAGGCGTATGGCTATGTCACATTTGCAGCCATGAGTGAGTTCACTAAGTCAGTATTCAACGCCGAATCATTGTTAACGACTAGAAAATTGAGGAAGCCCTCATCGTCTATGACACTATATTAACTGCTCCCAGGAGCATAGAGTACCTCAGGACCCGGCGCATCATTTATGTTGTTCCCATTTTGTATGCTTGCGCGCAGTTTGGAACCATGGGCAGTCTTGCCTTTTCAGCGTTTCAGAATCCCGGTATCAGTACTAGTGCATGCAATGGTTTAAGTTTTAGCCAAACCCTGTTTTTTGGTTTTGCAGCAATTGGCATTCAAGGTTCAAATTTCTGTGTTCGTTTCTGTCTCAAATCTAATCCAATTTAAGGCTTATTGTTTGGACGTGCATACGCTGTCGCTCCCCATAATAAAAAATCATTGATTCTGTTGGGGTTCATATACATGGTTAACGTAGGCACGGCTTTCGTAGGAATTTTCAGTTCTCGTCAGTTCTGTCAGGGCGTACTTAATCCGGATACTAAAGGGATTCTTCAAATGGTGGAAATGCAATGATTCCTATTTGGAAGGAAACTCATTTAGTACCTTGTATGTGACCGCCTTTCACTGTCCTCTAACCATCCTCACACAACCGATGCTACCAGGAGTAAGGATTTTAAAAAAGCCCTGACCCGTAAGAGATGTTCTCACAAGTAGGAAGGTATCATCGGTGAAGCGTCTCTTGTGGCCTTCGATATTGGTGTTCTTGTTATCACTCTCTATCATGCTTGGGTCGTTCATGGCGCGTCCCGAGTGTTTCGAATTTCCTGGCGGCGTCAGGCTGCCACTGACATTGGTGAGCAAACATCCGAATCCCTTACGACCCTCTTCATACGTCAGGGTAAGCCTGCTATTTCATTATAAAAACAGAATTTACCATCTATGCTAGGAATCTTCCGATTCATGTAAGCTTCTGTGCTTGGATCAGCCAATGCAGTATTGGAGGCTGAACAACCCATAGGCTGATCGCTGCTTGGTCAACCGCTGATATTTGTGCGTACAAGGTAAGACACTGGCTTAAATGGCTACAGAATACTGAATTTTATCCAGTTCATTAGAGTACGTATACGCTGAAACCACCCGCTTTTACCTTGATAACAATCATATCACCTAGTCGACGATTACGGGTGTCGACGAACCATTGGAAATGGCGTACGTCAAGATTCAGTAAAGTCATCATGCAATGAACTCACCTTTTCCAGGATATCACCTATCATCCTTGGCCGATTCCTTTTTCAACTGAGAAAGACGTGCTACGCCGAGTCAGAAGAACCATCAAACCAGGCAGAGTTGTCTATGTTTCGTGCTGTGGTTCAAAACGTTGAGACAAGTATACGGATGGAATTGGGGGATAATGATATGCCAGAATCCGATGATATTGGAGTTGCTAGCGTAGAATGGAGTCACCAACAAGACCTGGAAAGTCACGGAAACTGCACCGGAGAACACAATAATGGAAGTATCCGACGAACGCCCGAGGAGCCTTCAAGTCCTTCATGATTAGGCACATTTCTCCAATGACCTTTTGTATCTATTAGTTTTTGAGTTTTGGATTTCATAGTAATTAGCATGGAAGTAGCTTTGATGGCAAAAAGTAGTATTGGAGACTCACTAAGCTGCAGGATTGTAAGGTATCCAAATGATAATTTCCATGGACTCACCTTTGGAGATAAAGATGCCCCCAAAGGCTAATTGAGCCGACACGATGCTCTAGGTATTACTACTGCGGTGGAGTCTTTTGGTGATCTTTTAAAATTTCGAATTTAAAGTTGCTTTAATTATGTGGGTGATAATAAATAACTAGATCTTCTATTGTCAGCTTTGCAATTTCGCAAGGGGAAAGATCTTAGATATTATGACGTTTCAGCTAGTGAAGAAAATCATAGTCACAGTGTGACTTGAGGTCGGTCAGATGCTTCGCAGTCGCAGTTATCACACGATCCGCCTTAAACCCCGGATTTCAAATCGTGCGATGTCATCTAGCAGCGTGCCAAGTAAACCAGACGGATTTCTCTTTTTCTCTCATAGCAAAAACCCGATAGCACCTCTCCCAGTGCCTCCTTCGCAACTTTGGTCTTCCGCACGCCCGAAAAACCAAGTAGCCGAGTCCAGGATATTCTACGGACAGTTCAAAGAATCCCCTGATGCGGTCACGGCAATCGTTTCCCTCGGAGATGCTAAATTCGCTAATGCAACGCAAAACAACAAAATGGAAATTGTGAGAAAGGCTGTTGCAACTGGTGTTAAGCAACTTCGTGACGCTGGAGCACGAAATGTCGCCATTGATCTCGAAGCAGCTGATATTGATTCCCATGCTGCCGGTGTGTATTCATGCTTTATTTACCGAAGGAAAGATCACTCAGTTTGGTTCCTGAACAGCCATTGGCGCGTCACTGGGATTGTACAAGTTCACAACGCTTCGAACGAAGGAGGAGGACAAAAACCCAAAAGTTAATATCATACCTTTGTCCAAGACCACGGATCTTTCAGCTTGGAACACCGGTTTACTTTATGCCGAATGTCAAAACCTTGCGAGAGAGGTTTGCGTTTTGCCATGATTTCGTTGATAGACTTTGATTAATTGCATCCGGTGCAGCTAATGGAACTTCCGGCCAATATTATAACTCCTACAGTAAATAAAATCATTTTAAATGACGCGCATTCATTCCTAATTTGGCTCTAGAGTTTCTGCCAGCGCGTGAAAGAAGCTTTCGCCGAGGTACCAAAGGTAGAAATCTATATTCGTGACGCAGGTAAGACATAACTGCCCGTTCTACCGTGACAATCTCAGTTAATATATACTCCCCAAATAGCCTGGGCTACAGAAAAAGGGATGGTGAGCCCTGTTTCATTTTGTACATCTGTGTCTTTGTTGTGATTCATATTACTTTCGTTCAGCGCACATTCCTCTCAGTTGCAAAAGGAACTGCGGAACCTTGCAAATTTCTAGAGATGTGAGACTGAAGCCAGATTTGTTTCATTGGGCTTACCTGTTATAGCCATTACAATGGAGCCCCGGATCCAGCTGCGAAGCCTCTTGGTTTAGTTGGCAAGGGAGTTACCTTTGATTCTGGGGGAATTTCACTGAAACCTGCCAAGGTAGGTGAACCACCAGAGATATCACCGGTTTTAAATAAATATAATAGGATATGAAAGCTATGCGAGCAGATATGGGTATGTCTTCATCTGGGTTTTGCTTCACAGCTAACCTTCAAATGTTAGGCGGCGCTGCTGCTGTAGCAGTATCGGCATTAGCCATTGCCAAGTTGAACCTTCCGTTCGTTACCCTCAACCTTTATATTATATAGTCCCGGTCTGATGTTAACATCAGGGTGAATGTGGTTGCAGCCATTCCTTTGACAGAGAATCTTCCAGGTCCTTCCGCGAATAAACCTGGTGACGTGTATGTGCCATATCTACACGAGATTCATTTCTAAGGATAACCTAGGATATACGCCATGAATGGAAAGACAGTCGAAATAGACAACACCGATGCTGAGGGTAGATTGATTTTGGCAGGTAGCCTGACTGAAATTATTTTTTCTAGTCAACTGCCTCTAACGCGGTTCTAGACGCTCTCTATTATGTTTCTTCGACGTATAAACCACATACACTCATAGATGTGGCCACATTAACCGGGTATGTAATGAGATGTGGTGAACAATTGCCTTTCCATTGTTTAAGCCATCTTGTATAGGGCTGTAATGATTACTCTTAGCGACATCTTCTCGGGAGTTTTCACTGTGAGTATTCCCAAAGAGCGTAAAACCAGGTTCTCATTGTGAAGAAAAAGAACTCGGATACTCTGTGGGAAGAACTGAATACAGCTGGCGAAGCCGAATTTGATCGGATGTGGAGATTGCCTCTTGATGAAGAATTTGGGCCTCAAATCAGGTCTAGCAATGCAGATTTGTGCAACGTACGTATTCGGCACGCTCCAAGCATGTTTTTTTCTAAACTTGGCTCACGCTTACCCAGACTGGCGGTCCTTGGGGGGGATCGTGTACCGCTGCACTGTTTTTGAAGGTGAAACATGTTTTAATGATTCTGACAACGGTTCACTAAATGGAAGGGTTTGGCAGGAATTCGTTCACGGAGTCGATTCGGACGCTGCGGATGCCATTCGTTGGGCTCACATTGACATTGGAGTACGAGTTTTCTCATTTTGAAAGAAAGCTTGTTTCTTGAACTTAACTTGCCTTTTCTTAATCGACAGGGCACTATGGAGGTAAATGAAGCCATTTGTTTGCCGATGATAGAACGTAGTTTGACCGAATAATAGGCATTACGTGCTGGACCGTATACCCCAGAAGGTATGACTGGACGACCAACACGGTAAGTCATTTGTAAACGTTCCTCATCGCGCTAAGCCTTGCGCAATTGTGCAGTGCGCTTGTCGAATTCGCAAGGCGCCTGGCGGTGGCACGGCAGTAAACTACTACTACAACATACATACGTATCCCCTTTCCATCTAGAATTTGGGGCTGTTTGTCTGGGTTTCTCTTGTCGTTTCCCCTTTGATTATACACAAAAAAGCCATAGCAGTGATTAGCTTGTCACAGATTGATCAAGTGACGTGCGACTCCTAAATACACCAAATTAACGCCCTCGGGGTGGTAACACGATTGAGTCAAGTGAATGACATCGCTCGTCTAAGTGTCTGTCACACACGGACCTTCCATGCTTATCGTGCCTTTCTATTTCTCTCTTCCATCTTCATCGTAGTCCTTCAATTGTATTATTCTTATATGAGTAGCAAGAACGCTCATGGCATATCTACTCCACGACAGAATCAACCTCATCAGAATAGAGAACGCCGCCAAAGACAGCAACAACAGCAACATAATAACAGCATCACCATTAATAACACCACCAACGGCAACAATAACCACAACATTAACAGTAATACTACTAATAATTTAACCAACAATATTCACCAACACCCTATAGCAAACTCATCCGACAACTTCGATCGGCCCTCCAGTCCCGCTCTGGCTCTCGCTAGTAGTAGGGATCAACAACGCACGTTGACAACGCGGCAACAGGCCCAGCACCAACACCAGCCACACACAAAGGCTCCCGTAATTGTTAGGTGAATGTTTTGCGCCTCTCAGCCGCGCTTTGAAGTCACCTCCACCTCCTTTGTTGAATCAATAGCTCACTGACCCGTTGATACAGACAGCCATCTATCTTCACCACCTTTTCCCGGAATCTCCGATCCTTCCTTCCTTTGTCTTCAACAGTTTTACCTCCGGTAGTCACGGGTGCCGATGCTGGAGGAACAAACGTTGGCGTTGGTTCCGCTGGCGGAGCGGGCAGTCGTCGTAGACCCCTATCGCTCGGGTCACCTCGGTCCATCAGTGCCAATGCAGGAAGTATGCACTCTCTTGCCGCTGCCGCTTCATCTGACGAAGAGAGTATCACGTCTGTTCAATGGTGTGACATGGAAGACGTGGACGGTACGAGTAACCTTCACGGTGGTGCCGTGAAGAATCCACGATGGTTGGTTATTGCCTACGCTTCTGGCGTGCAGATATGGGATACGTCCAACCTTTCATCGGTTCGTGAGGTACTTAATCTTCGCAATGGATCGCTGCATATACGTGGTCGGATCCTACATGCTGCCATTCTGCCAGCGCCTTCAAATTTGGACGATGTTGCCGACGAGCTTACTCCTGCCAGACCATTGATTGGTATATTGTAAGTTATTTTTCGTATATATGTACTCGCATTATTTACTCATGATATCACAGGACTTCATCTCAATTCACTGTATATAGTCTTCCTTCTCAATCTGTAATCAAACAAATTTCCTTCAAAGATGCGACTCAAATCCATGCCAGATCTAATTTCATTGCGATTGTGAGTTTTTTTTATCCTTTCTCGAAGCTGATAGTTTAAAGTTTCAATCCAGGCATCTATCAATCCCTCTACCTTGCATATCCTTTCTACTTCTTCCTTGGCTATCCTTCATATTATTCACCTTCCTTCATCTATATATCCTTCAATTGCACTTTCTCTTCGATTACTAGCATATACATCTCCTCCTCCCCCACACCTGCATTTATATGGCAATCACAGCGCACACACTAGGCAAACTTTCGTGTCCCGAGCAAGTCAAAAGCGCGAACGGGGGAACGAAGCCACGTCTCCTCAAACGCTTTACGCGACACCATAGGAACGTCCATGATTCGTGTCGGCGGTGAAGTTTGGAACGGAATGAAAGCACTAGCTGCCGCTTCCCTATCAATATCGGCGGTGGCTCTGGTGATGGCTTAGGGGAACCACCGAGCACTATTGGCCCCACATCCTGTGTCGCGGACGATACCCACAGGGGTTATTCCAAAAGCGCGCCGGCTGAAACAATGTCGTCGTCCTTAGCCTCTAATATAGGTATGAGGGCTACTTTTAGGCATATATTGATAAATGAAATGACGTTTTTCCAGATCATAATTTACCTTCGTCTGCGGCGACCGGGGCAAATTGGATAACAGTGCTTGATTTAAAACCTCTCCTCAGTGGAGGTTCACCTCGCATTGTATCTCGGTTTGCTCCTTTTTCCCTTGAATCTGTAAATCGGGGGGACATATCTCGCCTGTGGTTTGGGGCAGGAGGTGGGTCGGGCGCCATTCCTACGCTTTGCGTAGCCCCCCGCGATGGTCAACGTGTCGCAGTTTTTCAGATCAGAGTTAACAGACCAGTTCATCTGTCGAGGTCAGTAATGCCTGAGGCAAAAAAGACACCAAATCTGATTTTTATTTAGCATAAACGAATCTAACCAGAATCTTGAGGAAGATGCAACGTTGGAGATGCCCCTACATTGGTACGATCTTCGCCGGGGTCTAACCAGTGCAAAGGTAGAAAATGTAGTTTGGGACAATTCGGGAAAATGGGCGGGAGTTAGTACCGCAAATAGGACCATTCGTAAGTAATCTTACGTATTGTTACTGCTTTCGGCGAGTTTTCATCGTCGGTATAGACATATTTGCTCCCAATCCATACGGCGGACCGTCGGATCGTCCCACGCACCTCTCGCCAAAGGTGTTTAATACCGAACAAATTGTACGTATGACTCCATACAGTTTTTGTTCTTATGTTGACATCCGTATTATCAGCAGCCGTTGTCCACAGAGCTTTCTCCCATAGTTCGTCTTCGCCCTTCCGATATTCCAACGGCTACGCCCAATAATTCTTCGAATGACATTCTGGAGACCTTCCACATCGCTCCTTTTTCATATACCTTCATACCTCCCAATGTATCAAACACTTTGCCCTCTTCACTCCTTCCACAATCCTCCGGTACCTCTCATTCTTCTTCTCCAGCCACGTCTTTCCCGCTGTTGTCTTCTTCATCTCCTCAATTGCACGCAGCGCTACCTCAAAGACCTTTCCAAGACGTCTTGGTATTTAACTCGACGGTTGGAGAAATGATTTTATATCGCATTGCTCTAGATTGGAGCGTCCACGACTCACCTGGATCTATGGACCAAAACCCTTCCTCTTCTATTCCTTCTCGTGGGCACAATAACGCTTTTGGATATAGCTTCAGTCTTCCTGTTTCTGATTTTGGTTCCAAGACCAGTCGAAGAACATCTACCTCTGGCACTCAGCCTGTGCCAGTTGACGCACGCGATGATGGTAACCTTGTGGGGAAGGAGAGTGTTCTGGCTACATGGAACCTGAAGCGTGGAAGGGATTGGGCTGAAGTGAAAGGGCCATCGCTCTTTGAGAATTCACCGGTTTCTGCCTTGCCTGGAAAGAAGAAAGATTACTCTGAGTGAGTCCTACAAGGGTTTCGAAACACAGATAGCTCGTCTAATCGATTCTGTTTACAGGTTCATCGCTCAAGCTGAACTCAGCCCCTTCTCCCATTCATCAGGAATTTTACCTAAATCGATTTATCTTTCTCATCAATTTTCCTTTTACATGTTTAGCACATGGGATTATCATGCATTGCTTGATTCTCACCAGCTGAATAATGTTATTGGAGACGAGGTTGTGTTTCGGCGAGACGTGGAAATTAGTGGTACTGGGAGTAATAAAGACAATGCTGAGAATGCTGAAGAGATGATTTTTGGGTTCGGGGATGCCGTTGATTTGCAAGGCGGTTCAGACATTAAGTCTGCGGAGGCTATTACGTTCAGACGCAGTAGCGCGTCACGCACGACAACAGGACATGGGACTTTTGATGTCCCTATTGCCACTGCCATTCATTCAGAATTGGACTATTCTAGCCAGAGTCCCCCTACAATTCCCATGTTTCCTAACGGTGTTCCCGCAGCTACGGGAATAGGAGGTAAATCACCTACCTCAAGAATTTTGGACCATAGTATTCCTCCACATCTGCGACGGGGAGCTGCTGTTGCTGGGGCCGTCGCCGTGGAAGGACTTGGAAGGATTAGACGTGAAGTCGGTAGCATAATGCGTAGCCCAGTATTGCGCCCTGCGCGAGCTGGAACGAAAGAGAGAAGGAGAAGCGTAGGCGGTACATCCATCACGACCACATCATCCTCTCTATCACTTTCACCTTCGCCCCATGCATTAGAGCCGATGCCGTTGGAGTTTGACGAGTCGGATGAAGTGTTTTTGGAGGATGATATAGAAGATATTGTGCAAACCGAGAAGGAACCAGACCAAGTGAAACATCCAGAGATCGGCGATACGCTGAAGGTTGTGGAAGGTGAAGCTGCATCTACCTCCGGATCGGTTGGGGTAGGACCGGGTTCTGGAGCTAGTGCGACGGCCAGTGTATCGACTCCTCGCACACAGCCTGATGAAGTTTCTTTGGAGGTTCCTGAGTGGACCAAGTCTCATGAAGGGGATGATGAAGCTTGGGATGACGAAGCGCGAGCCACTATTGCGGAAGCTGAGATGTTTGATGAGATTTCTGTTGCTGGATTCATGGATGAGGATATGGGGCGGTACGAGAGGAAGAAGTAGAACAATAACATGGGACTTTTTGTAAGGTCAAATTGGATGTATCATTAGCTAGGAGAATAAATAAAGGTGGTGTGTTTCTTGTATAAAAAGCCTCATTTAACAGACGAAAAAAGCCGCGTGTAGTTAATTGACAATTTTTGTAAATATAACAGAGAAACTTTTGTTGAATTCTAAATTATATTTGAATGTGGCACGTATGACACTTGCAGTCGAGGACGGCTCTACTTTGACTCTATACCAGGAGAACTTGAACTTGTCCTACCAGAGTGACGGACTTCGAATTTCGTTACTTCCTACGATGGCTGATTCACTGTACTCGGCCTACGCGCATATCTTCCGTTCGATAAAGGATGCCAACGGAGATCTAAACAACATATTCGACACTAATAATGGGTTTGCTCCAAAACTGCGCGTCGCTTGCCAGAAAGTGTAGGTGTAGAAGAATCTTGTTTTCAACGCGTTCTGTTGTTGATGTGACGCAGAATCAACGACGCCGAATTGTTAGGAAGGGAGTCGAACCTGGATGAAGAAGATATTCAATCTTTAAAATTAGAGCGAGATACATGGGACTTGCTACAAAATATATATGGGTGAGTCTGCTTCCATGCCATATCTTCCAGTCACATACTTACCTGTCTTCCAGGGCCCGGAAGACAGCCATTCCCCAGCTTTCAACCCCTTCTGAACTTCTGCAGACCAATCCCTTTTCGACACCTAGAACACTCGTCAATAATCTGATTCCTAACTCTCCAGTTCTTACCGAACTCCTGGTTACTCGGGAATGGTTACAAGACACAGCGCCGCCCCCACAACCTGTCGAAAGTGCCACTGCATATAGAAATTTTACGCGTCTAAATATCTTACATGGTCAAAGAGTTGGTTCGCCGAATCGACAAGCAAATCTTGTAAAGGAGCTTGATCCTGACGTGACCATCAGAGAGCTTGGGTCTAGTCTAGCAGGAGAAGACGCGGTAAATTTCTTTCCCTGTGTATCAAAAGCAAGTGAACTAAAATTTGAGACATCTCACAGGCCTATGAAAAAGCCTTGCTACATTCCTTGTTCACCTATATCCGCGCGGGACAAAGCGAGCAAGCTATGGACTTGTGCCGTTCAGCGCATCGCCCGTGGCTATCAGCCGTCTTACAGGGTTATAGGTTTTTTGACTGGACAGCTTTATGTACGATTATCTTCATTTCTTTCACAGACTTACGTCTGATTATTTATTAGCTAACTCAGACGACGCTCTTAACGAGGATACCGCAATAGAAATTCTGGGTAATAAACGTCGACGATTGTGGAAGAAAACATGCATTTCAGCGGCCCTGGACGTATGTGCATCGTTTCTTTTGAGGGGAATACAAGCTTGATATTACATTCGCAGACCAATTTGGCAATGTCAGAACGAGTCCTTTGTGCAGCGCTTGCACCATCTCGCAAAACTTTGGCCGTCTTAGTTAAAGAGGCATGCAAAACATGGAAAGACCATCTATGGGCGCGAGTTGCGACGCTTCTTGAAGAGAATGTCTCCGAGGGATTGGCACGTCAAGGCTCTAATTTTTGGGATCCAGGAAAAACCGAATCTGGAGAAAGCGGGTTGCCAAAGACAGCTGATTTTGAAACATCAGCAGTCGAGGAGATGAGAGAAGTGCTCAGTAAAATGGCCGATATTAACGTGGAGGAAGGGTAACTATCTCTGTCAAATTTAGAAGGAATGATGGTTGATTACAAGCTCTAGTCCCAGTGCTGGCGATCCCTTCCATGTAACCCAACTACGTGTAATTATGGATCAAGCTGATGTTTTATTGAAAGATTTCGCCATGTGTCTAGCTTCTCAGGAACTGCCCCGTGATACATATGAGTATGGTTTCTACTTTCATATTTTTTCTCTTTGTTTAACTTTTTTTGCAGATATGCTCGACTGACCCGTTTCTTCGCCCACTTGTGCCTATTTTTCAAGTATATTGATATTGATATCGACCCACTTGCTTCGCAAACCATTTTAGAAGCCTATGTGTCCGTTTTGCAGGTTAGCTCCACTATTTTGCCCTTCTCACTCATTTTTGTGAATACTCAATGCGAGACTGTTCAGGAACAAGGACAAACGGCCCTTATTGCGCAATACGCTGCCGCCTTGGGCGATAACGCTGTTTCACGATATGCGTTGTTCCTTGGTGATCTACCCACTTCGGCATCCGCATTTGAACGGCGTGATACTCTTTTCCGCGCTCGTGACTATGGCCTGGATGTAGTTCAAGTTGCTTTGAATGCAGCGGATTTGTGTCGGGAGCGAGCCTTCAAGGTCAGTCGTCACTCTGACATTTGCAATTCTATGGATACATAATTTCCACATAGGCATTACCCAAATTATCAACGCCTTATCCTCCTATTCTCTCCGATCCGCGAAAGCTTAGTGACCCTGAAAAGGCCCTCACTAACGCTATAGATTGGTTATCTTTCCAAGAAGATACCTATCGACACGCGATAATACAATTCAATATTGTCACGCGTTACTTTCTCGGTAAATGATTAATTAGGCTCTACCTTCGTGTCTCAGTTGAAGAACTAACATACTTCGTATCTGATAGCGACTGGAAAATTATATGCTTGTCATGAGATTCGAGAACGGCGTCCGCCTTCACTGAGAGATGATCCTCCTGGCGATCCGTCGGATCGATATGAATACCTTCATTTTGAGAGATTCTTCGCGGCATGGTCAGCCCTGAGTTTAGCAGAGCACTACGCTGCCCAACTCACAAGACCTGGAATAGACACTCATACCAGAGAACGCGAAAGCGGAAAATATGAGGTTTGTATTTGACATTCTGTTCGGATATGTTACTGATCTTTCGATGTCTGTATAGACCGCTTTAGAAAAAGCTCGCGAATTAACAGTAGACCTACTCACCAATGGATGGCTTCAAATTGAAGGATTGAATGCCGACGGATCAGAACGAACGCGTCATGATGAACTATTGCGAATCCGTGAGATGTATGTCCCGGAGCTTATTATAAGGCTACACCGTGCACTGCAGGAATCGCGGTCCATTGTTCCTCGGTAAGTGTCGCCTACAATGTGTCTCCTGGTTTTATTTGATGATGAACCTGACTTTCAAAAAAAAAATTCAGCAATGTTCGCTCCGCTTTACTCTTGGCCAATGTTGTCGCGGATTCGCGGTTCGAACTATACGACGCTTTTCAAAATCCATATGGCAACCGTTTGCCAGAGTATTTGCAATGTATCAACGATGCTTTTATTGAAGGTCTAAATGCCAACGGATCGGACCCTTTCCGAGTATTAGCAATGTAAAGCAGTAATCAAAATATCTAGCCAATAGTTTTTTTTCCCTCTGGAGACCAGTGTTAAACGAGAAACTTCGGACGTTTGACATATCATCTACCGTGGTTCCTGTTTCGGCTTCAACTAAACTATAAAAAGCATCTTTCAAAGCTACTAATTTCGGAGGATTGGTAAACACGAAGTGGTATAGATGTGCTTAATTTGCCCGAGGTCCAGGTGACTCGAAAAATGATTGTACGCCCGAAGCGTGCATTAGGCTAGTACTTTTTATGACACCTGTTAAAATAAATTTTGCAATGCTACATGTACTACGCGTACCCTTCTGTGTGCCTGTAACATGAACGTTGACTAGTCGGCTTATTTAGTGTGGTGGCCTGAGCTGGCGGTTCCATTCAGTGCCGCGATGACGCGTCAATAGTTCAACGATCCATTGCGCCAGAAGTCAGCATAAGCCGTGCCTTTCAAGGACCATTATGATTAGTCTACTCCCCGAAATAATCCGTATGAATTACATTAGCACCGAAAGAAGATGCGAACGGCCTTCTAATTGGACCGACTACGTAATACGATCGGCCGACGCCAGCAATACTCTCGCCTTAACATATTTTTGATTATAGATGAGCAGGATAACATTTCTACCAGATACAATGCACATAATGAAAACAAGCCAATGCAACAGATAAAAGGAAATATAATAATCAGCGTAACAATGCAAATAACAAGATCAAGAGACCGAGAACTCGTAACATGATACTGCCATAATGTACAGCGATGTCCGATACAGCCAGATTGGTATACGGTGAATCGCCATGAACAGGTGAAAGGGTGGGCATTGAAGAAGACTTTTTGACGGACTTGGTTGACCCTGTAGCGGTCTTTGATGATGATGATGATGACGGATGATCTCGACCGAGAAGTAAAGAGTGGGCGTCTGAAAGTTGGGTGGGAGTAGGCGATCCCGATGCTTTTTCATAAATCGCAGTATGTGTGTCGTCTGGTTCAGATTGTCGACTCGAGATAATGCTTGACTGGCGGGACTCTGTCAGGCTGTCTTGGCGTGGGGGTAGCGGCGACGGAGAGCGCGGGGGCATAAACGGTGATGTCCAATCCCTCGCAAAGACGGGCATCGCATCGGTGGAGGGCGAGCAGGGGATTTTACATCGTGGGCAACTAGCATCGGACTCGAACCACTGTTGTAAGGAGAAGAGAAAAGAAATCTATGGTCAATCGGTGCCATTGGTAGAAGGTAAACTGCGGTTTTACCTGTAACAATTCTTTCTGACAGAAAAGATGACCACATCTGGTGACGCAAGGGTCTGTTGCTGTTTCCGAACTATTCAATAATTAAGGATTTAGAATATAAAACTCGACGGAAGAGAAATGAACGAGCTCACCAAATGCCACAATCCCAGTTCATTGCAATTGCGTCGTTCATCTCCTGCAATAATGAGGGATTGTATCGAGCAAATAGACGTCGAGTCGGCCGTGGTTTAGAATATAGAATCTCCTCATAATCATACGGCCTCGAGCCAAAATACTCCATTGGTGACGGGTCATCGTAGGTGTCGTTTGCCATCTATGTAGCTAGTAAAGCCTGAGCTGAGGCCTGTGAGCCTTTATGTCAGTTGAATGATTGTAATTAGAATCGGATATGAGGTATCAAACGACCTGGAAGGGAGAAAGCGAGCTTAAGAGTTAGGTGGTGATGGAAGATTGAAATGTCGAAAAATGGACGCTCATGTGCATCATGTGTCTCTGCCCGGGCTATAGTCCTGTTAGGTGTCTTGTCTCTGAATGGCTTTGCTGTCACCAAAATCACGTGAATAGTGACAGCTTGTTTACGTAAGATTCCTTTCTCGGCCATTCACTTGACAGATTGCATCAAAAAATTTGAGATTTACATTCATTACAAGAAATATCGTTGTTCAGTACAGACTCAGTTGGTATATTTCTCTGGATCCACAACTATCTTTCCGTCATGCATTGGCCGGGGTTCAGGCTGTGCACATCCCCTGAGCGACACGGCTTCAACCCGGAGGCCTGGCCTCTCTCGAGTTGAGCTCCATTGTCCTTGACCTTCATCAGGCCGAGTATCTATCTCTTCGGAGAACGTCCAAGATCGGATCAGGGTGTTCTAGTAATGGTCCTCAGCAACTAAGGGCGTGTGCGTGTTTTACGAGGTTGAAGAATGACATTTATGCAAAAAAGTAATATGATAATCTAGTTTTTAAAGGAGCTCCAGATATCGGAGTGGCCGGCGTCGTTCGTTCATTAATGACTATGGTTTTGTCACTCCTTTCTGTATAGTCCCAAAAAATTTTTTTTGACTGAACAGCGGTGTTCACTGTGTACACCATCGTCCGAATCGATTCTAACTGTTACTTGATTTATTTCACTGCCACAAACGACCACCCATACAGATTCAGGGGTTACTTCCATATCTTGTGTCCCAACACTGCATTTCTGACACCTCCGAAGCCAAAAGGAAGTACGTCCTATTGATTCAAAAAGAAGCTTCGTCTGAATGTCGAAATTTAGAAGTGCCATGGGAGTATACTTCTTCGTTCGCTTAGATGTGGGGTACATGAGTGGTGCATGCTTCCACCTGACTCGGTGTCTTTTAAGTTTAACGGGAAAATTGAGTCACCGATGCCAGAGAAGTTGTATAGTTGTGTCATCAAGTGTTCGCACCAAGCTAGTATGAATCGATAAATCCGGATCCCTCAGCCATTTTGCCACATTTGTTACACGTTTTCTTCGCGTTCTTGATGGTAATTTGGTTAATCCTGACCTAACTGCTGGTTTTCATGGAGAAACGGTAGTCATTGAGACCGATAGTTGCGACGTTATCTCCACCGCTGCTGAGGCTTAGCCAGCCAGTCGATGTCTCTTGGTCTGGCCTTTGTTCAACTCTCAAAACGATGCGCAAATACACCACCCTATTAGATCTTTCAGCAGGAGAAATTCACAAAAAAAAATTGTGTTTATGTAGGATCACCGAGAGCGACGCTATCTCGCTTTGTTCTCACCGGAGGGCTTCTCAGGGCTGCCGAAACTGAGGTACTCAGGAACATTGATATATATACGAAGATGCTCGAAAAATCCCAGTGCCCGACGAGCAAAGCCCATTCAGATACGGCCTGAAATAGTTACGTTAACGACCGCCGCCGGCGAAGCAGGGAAAACATGGGTTGCCTAGGAACTTTTTGTCGTAGGCTGATTTTCGGAGGAACTGTAAATCGACATGGTAACGTTATATTTCTGATTTCTGCACAAAACTCTCATCAAAATTTACTATAAATAAGGGCAAGAACAATGAACGCTTTCTCATTCAATTCCCTCGGGTAGGACACTCTTCTTTCCTGCAAAGTCAGGACTTTTTGCTCCCCTTCTCTTTCCAATTTCACGATGTGAGTGCTTCGTATCAACATGCCTAGATTTTGTGTTTAAATGTAATTTACACTATGCAGCGCCGGCGACCATTTCAACGTTTCTTTTGAAAAACAAAATGTTCTCAAAAAGCTTCTCTCTGCTTTTCTCAGCAACATTCGTTTCAATGACATTAGGACTACCTTTGATTCGAAAAGAAGTGCCACAAGGTAAATATTTTCTCTCATTTTTGTACCAGAGACGAACCTAAATTTCGTTCAGAGCACTCACACGAGCAGTTCATTACCACTGTCAGAACATTTCTGGATATGAATAACCCTGCTCAAATCGTTGATCCCGTTTTTGGCCTTCTTGGAAATGCTGCGGCTGCTGCAGGACAAGGGTCTATTACCGTAAGCCAATTGGTGTCAAATTTCGTTGGTAATTTTGTTGATGTCGTTTGAAAAGGATACCGATTGCTTGCAACAAGCCACAGCTGACCAAGCTTTCACGAATGCCAAAGCTGCTGGAAATGTAGGAGGCATGACGGCCGCTCTTATCTATCGAGCTTTGGAACGGAATACTGGGAGCGTCGGATTGGCATCTAATCCGTGCACGTCCATCAAAGCTGTCAATCCTGAGATAGCAGCTCTCCAGCAACATCAGGATCCAGCTTCGTCTAACGCGGCGGCTATCAACAAAGCCATCGCTCTCACTCTTGCCCAACAAATTCACAGCATAGGTGGGAATGCTACTGAAGCAATTCTGTCCGGTACTTTTGCCCCCGGAAACCTGAATGACAATACGGGCAAGGGAAATACTTGTGATGATGCAAAGTAAATCATTGATTTCATTCCTTTTTTTTTTGAAAGACGTTGATTTACTTGTTGCTTCAGCGATCCCGTCGGCTGTATCTTCACTCAGAATCTTCTCGTCCCAGATGTAACCGCAGAAGAAATTCAACAGGTTTGTCTTTTTTTAGAAAGATTCTTTGTATCGTTCCGTTTTTTATGCTTTGCAGGTCATAAGCAGTAATAATGCGGTCTCCATTCCAAGTGGTAGTGATGCCTGTAGTATTGATCAGCCGTCATCGACTTCGCAGTCGCAGGGCTCTTCATCACAATCTTCTGCTGTCTCTTCCTCGCTGCCTTCTTCGTCCGCCTCATCCTCAGCTACACCGTCTTCTACCGGAACGTCTACTGGAACTTCTACTGGCTCCACCGGTTCTTCTTCTGGATCGACTTCCAATTCTTCAAGCGCAAATTTACAAACGTTCACAGGCTCCTGTTAGTAGCGCTCATTTTTAATGTTTTTTGACCGTTTGTTCTTCCTCGGCTTACATTGAGGTTTAGTGGGTGGTGCACCACCACCAGTCACAGTAGGTGGCCGTGCATTTGAAGTTGAAGGAAACGATTCTTTCCTTACGCTCTCGGCTGCCCTGCAAAGATCATGTAGCGTGCAACATAATACCTGCGCGGATGCGGTAAGCTATAACTATGCCCTTTGGCTTGATCTAAGTGCAGGGTTCACTCATCGAATTCGACAGGCCAACAGTGGAGCGGGGTTCTCGGTAGGCCAATGTGACCAACAAGAAACACAATGCAATGACGCAGCATCTTCGGCTTCAAGTTCAAATAACTGATCCTCGGGGAGAGCGATTGCGATTGTTTTAGTTGAAATTGTCGTTGTTATCATTATTTCTTAACATAGGCCGGTCCTTTTCAGTACTTTGACTGTCTTTTATCTTTGTTCTTTCCTTGTACGCAATTTGGTAGAGAAGTTGCAGGTATAACATGAAGAGTATTTCCTACCGCACGTTTAAGGCGATCTTGAAGTTCCGTACATGATTGTTCTTTTGGCACCTAACCTGAACGCCTTGTAATTTTCCTCGGTACCCCTGCATCGTTATTCCAAACCAGCGTACTTTCCGGCTCAAATCTTCATATTACTCCTCAATCGGTAGCGTTCAAGTGTCCATGGCAATATTGTTTTTATTATTATCTACCCCGGTACTACGGGGCATAAACCCAAAATCATCGTTATAGATCCATGAGCTGTACATTCGTTATAGATCCATGAGCTGTACATTCGTTATAGATCCATGAGCTGTACATTCGTTATAGATCCATGAGCTGTACATTCGTTATAGATCCATGAGCTGTACATTCGTTATTTACCTTTAGGAAACGCATTACTCCGTGGGTCCGTTTTGTCCAGGCAATTAATGTAGCTGTTCTATTCGCAACTGAGCTTATATTATTTTATGTCGGTCATTTCGCAACAACTAACGCAACTCACACGATCAGGGACACATTATCATATACAGAGGTACTCCTTGCAATATCAAGAGGCTGTTGTTGCCGGCCATTCTTCATAAAACAAGCATAATTGTGGTAAGATGAGTCAAATCTTGATATTTCGAATTGAAGTGGCAAAACATGCGCTGGGGCCCTCAGAGGCCCTTGTCAGACTCTCGGACGGTCGCCTCGCTCAAAGGTAGATGTAAAAATAAAACTTTGGGGAAGTTCAGGACAAACCCTCCATGCAGGGTATGAACGTCATGAATAAATCAGTTAATCCGAGCCGGAGTCTGAGAAATTTCCAGATACACGTCCGTGTACGTCGATGGGAACCTTTTGAGATCCGGCGTATATGTAACCCGATGCTAAAGTTGTACCAGTTACAAACAGCCTGAGCTTGTGATGATGATGGTAGTAACGTATGTGTACGTGTGTCACTAGTGTGGAGTGCCAGTGCCAGCTTCATTGGAAGATCGATTAGATTTGGGTATAAATCAATGATAAGCAAAAGAACGTACATGACAGGTGTGGCGGACTAACAAGGTTTCATGCAATATTTGTTGCAGATGTCTTGTCTTTGTATATTAGTGCACTGAAGATCTATGAGTAGGATTGATTTATCAGTACATCACTCGTCAAAAGCTGATCTTTGCGGCCTGATTGGACGGGGTCGGCGTCCGCAATTTCCCATGGCTGTAAACCAATTTCATCGTCTCCGAGCAAGGAGCAAGGTACTATTAGAATCTGCTCGCACGTTCTTTTCGTCCTCGACGAATCGGCGAGTTGCCAACTCAATGCCAACATTCAATAAAACGCCATCTTTCTTCGGTTGCGAATCTTGAGCTTGGGGAGTTGAATGGGAAAAGCCGTGCACAAATAGTCGTCGCAATAATATACACTGCTGCAAAGAACACAAAGAACAAACAAAACTAAAGCTTATTGTTATTGTTACATCCGAGATTCCTGGCTTAGTCATCATGCATCGTAATTTCCACTCCCAATGTCACTTCCACCGCCTTTACCTCCTCATCCTAGTGTGAGCTCATCTCATCGTCCTTCGCAGTCAACGGGCAACGCAAGACCTCCCGTTCCACCTCTTCCTCCTGACTATCGTCCCGATTCCCGGACTCATCCACTGTTTGCGCCGATGCCAGAAAGGATCATGCCATCTTTACCCGCAGATGTATGTGTCATACTTATTAAAGACCGACAGCTGGTCACTTAAATCACTACTTTAATCTAAACTTCCATTTTCTCTTCCTCTCTGTGTTTCTGGCGGTTTATTTTTTTCTTTTTTTTTTTCATTCATTTTAGATTACTCGAACACTCGACGACGCAGCCTTGGCACCGTCTGCGCAAATGTCCTATGCTTATCCCCAACAACAGCGGTCGTATTCACCTCATCCTCCTTATCCTCATCAATCTCGTGGTCCTCCTTATGGCCCCATAGATCAATATCGATCACCATCTGTACCGTTGCATCCCCCGCCCGCTGGTCCGTTACCAGGCGCCGTCGGTTACCCCGGCGGCTTTGCTCGTCCAGACTCGTCGTACGGCTACCACCCCAATAATGTATCCAGACACTCGGCTGCATCTTACGCGCCGCCTCAAGGCGCGCCTGGTCCCAATGTAGGTCCAGGCCCAGGAGGTTTTGTCCCCCCGTTACAGTCACCTCCCATCGGGTATGCTCAGCCTCCTTTTTACCCACCACCGAACTCTTCCACCTCCTTTCCACCACCAATGGAGCATCTCAATTTAAACCGCGGTCCTAGAAGTCACCCTTCCACTCCCAAAATCCCAGATCTCACCGCTCCCATCCCCACTCTCGAAACACTAATCGATGCCCAGCGTACTCTACCACCAAATCCCACTCAACATACCCATTTGCCTTGGATTAGAGATGTCATTTTCGTCATAGATAGACTCAATCCCCCCTCTGATACTGGTATCGTAACTGTTACGGACCCGCAGCAGCGAGTTCTTGTAAATAGCGCCGCTTCTGCTTTGCTGGCAATTTGCTCAGCCCCCGGAGCTCCACCCGTCCCAGAGGCTATATACCTCCGCGGTATCCTGTGTAGCACAGGTTGCGCTTCAGATGTAGTACCTCGTAGCCCTCGGGAGGCGTTCCGTGATTTCGAGACGGCCTCCCGTGCTGGATGGGCAAAAGCATGGTTTAAAATCGGACGAGACTACGAAACCGTGGGTGACATCAATCGCGCCCGTGATTCTTTCGAACGTGGAATGCGTGCTAACGTTGAGAGTTGTTTTTATGTGAGTTTAAGTAGCTTCGATTGTACGTCCCTGAATGACTAAACTAACACAATTGCGACACAGCGGCTGGGCATGGCACATCTTCTTGGTCAACTTAACCTACCACCTTCACATCATGAAGCTCTCCCTCTCCTCTACAAAGCTGCCAATCTTTCAACTATCGAAACCCCTCAACCAGCTTACGTCTATGGTCTCCTGCTTCTCAATGAATTCTCCCAAGTCACCGTCCCCGAATCTCTCTTTTTCACTTTGGCTCTAATACCTCCTAATGGCAGTCCTGTGACCGAAGCAAGAAAATATATTGAAAAAGCTGCATATCTTGGTTTTGCGCCCGCCCAGTACAAATTGGGTCACGCGTACGAATACGCCATCGCTCCTTTCGAGGCTGATGCGTTAATGAGCGTTCAATGGTATTCGTAAGTATTTCTTTTTCTTTAAAAAGAATCGTGTTTTCGAATGTTTTCCTGATTACATTGCACATGTGAAATTAAAAAAACAGACTCGCCTCACAACAAGGTGAAGCGGAAGCCGATATGGCACTTTCCAAATGGTTCCTTTGCGGAGCTGAAGGTGCCTTTGAAAAAGATGAAAATCTTGCTTATGTGTTTGCCGAAAAGGTTCCTCAATTTTCTACATTTGTTGTCATCATTTATTAAACATTTCTCTTAGGCGGCACTAAAAGGTCTACCAAGCGCCGAATTCGCAATGGGCTATTATGCGGAAGTCGGAATTGGCACTACTAAAAATGTTGAAGCAGCTAAGGCTTGGTATGAGAAGGTTTGTCGAATAATCTTTTTCAATTTGATTGCCCGTTGTCCTGAGGCCTTCCTTGTCTAGGCTATTTCTCACGGAAACACTGATGCACCAGACCGACTCGCGGCTTTATCGCAGCCTTCGCCTCAGATGTTATCCAGGTCTGAACATGAGAAGATTACAGACGATAGACTTGTCCGTCGTAGGAGCCAAGCTAAAGCGAATGCCGAGGCTGCAGGTAGAGTTGCTGGCTCTAACGGACGCACCGATGTGCTGAGTAAAGTCAAAGCTCAGGCTAACGGCATGCCCATGATCGGAGAGGAATCAGATGTACCTCCCCCATCAAATTATGCTCCTCAGCCGCACCAGCATCAACAGCAGCAGCAGCAACAACAACGACCGCTTCGACAAAGTCCAGGTCCTTTATCAGAACCTCCTGCTCCAGGTCCCCAATCCTCTCATGCCCAGCCGGCTCAAGCTCATGGACCCTACCCTCATGGACCTCCTCATCATGCACAGACTCTTGGTGGGCAAGGTCAAGGTCCCCCCGGCGCTGGTCAGCATCCACGCCAATTCAGTGATTTGAAAAGGTACACATTGACGGATGGACCTCCGCCATCACAGCAGGGACAACCAGTAGGCGGGAAAAGTACTAGTCCAGCACGACAACCATATCCTTCATCTGGCTCCGGTATTCAGCAGACTCGCGCGGCTGGACGCCCACCGGGTAGAAGACAGGAAGGCGGCGGCGGCCCGCCTCCTCCTAATCAAGGTCCTCCTCCCCCGTCTGGACCCGATGCTTTCTCGAATCCGCCAGCACCCCGGAATACTAATACAACATTCGCTGAGCTTGGGTTTAGCTCAGCCAAAGCCGAAGAAAAGGAATGTATTATAATGTAAATTTTTCGTGGGAGAGAAGCGTTATACCATTGAGTTTTTATGTCGCTAATCCGCCTCACGTCGTGCATCCTTTACTTCCCTTTTTTCTTTTTCTTTCTTCTCCTATTTATCCAAATCGATGCCGCTCGTTCGTCTTGCTTCTTGGGTCAATCTTTTGACAAATTATCTTAATAATACGTTAACTTATTGGGTCATTTTTGCGAGCCTCCGGGTCTCAGTGAGGTTGTTGTTTTTTTCTCTTCTCAGCCCCAATCTTTTCGACTTTCGTGGACGTAGATCGGGACTGGTTATGATTGATTATACAGAGTACAGAGAGGGTGCATTCAAAGCCACACAATTAATTTGAAAAAGTCTTACTCAGGTCTTTCCACTGTAGTGTTCTCTTTCATTAACACATCAGAGATACTAAGCGGGAAGAGTATGACTATTCACTTAGGACAATTTATTTTTCTTTGCTTCATGTTTTCCGTCCCTCTCTCAATTCTTCCTTGCCTTGTCCTTTTTCTTTCTTTACGACCATCAATCAAACAGACTTGCATTATTTTCCTTTTTTTCCGTGACTTCTTACGACTGTCTTCATCGTCTCACGTAGCATACCATAATCGCAAAAAATAATTTTTCTAATGTTATGTCGTTGTTTCATAAGAATATATCTATTATCAGTGTAAATTTGTATGTCGAGATTAGGATGTTATAGCGTTTGTATGCTGTGTTCATAATTTACATGTCAATATGTTGATGATCCCAAATCAAGATGTTGAAACTTGGGCGTGAGCTGTTTTCACTTAAGTGATCTTTGTAATGGTTTAACTTATATATTTATTCAAAAAGTGGTAGAACAGTTGAAAGCTCAGAGATTTATAGCATTGCAACCCAGATTAATCTGTCATATCGAAGCTCAATAACTTGTATACTATAAGATGAAGAAAAAGTCGCATACCAAGCCACCAAATGCATTTCCGGTACAGCACACAGCTTGTGCAGTGCAAGTAGAACCGCCAACACCACTATCGTAAGTAAATTCTTATAAGTATTTTCTCTTATAATATTAACATCAATAGAATACTGACATAACGGTGATTGGAGTGCATCCCAAACCGACCTGGGCTCCTACGCTGCCGACTGCGATGCCAAGGAGACCTAAAAGAGATGCAACTGGACTACTTTGAGAGCTTTGAACACTGTTGCAGCAAACCATAGACCCTGAAGAAAAGCGGTTATGTCAATGGTGAGATCTTGATACATGAGCGACAGAAATGTTACCTGTGTTGCATTGGGAGATGCTTTGGGGGGATGGTGCAGCTGTTGCTAAAGCAGCCAAAAGAACGAGAGGAGTGAAGACTTTCATTTCCACTGCAGGGGTTTTGAGAGTAAGCTTGAGAGATTAAGTTCGAAGGGTGTTTCTGAACTGGGGAAACTGGACACCTAGATACCCTCTTTTTTATATGCAAAGAAGAACGCTCCAAGGCACTGGAGGACTGAATGGGCCGAGGACATCTGTTCGAGGTTTCATATTCCTAAAGGGCCGCAGTGAAATTCAGGATGTCAAGGCTAAATACTATCTGTCAATTCGCTGCTCCGAAGTCGTAAATGAAATCATAGAATAAGAAAACATGAATGGTGTTGATTTTTCATCGCAAATACAAGGTTGTTTTCCTGTCAACCGGTCCAGTGTCATAAATCGAAGTTCCTATTCTATACGGGATTAAGGTAGGTCTTTCATGAATCATTCCCCGAGCCGATTATGCCTGTTTGATATAATAGAATTATGCGAGTGAGCGTGAATTGTTTGCTAAGAATATGTAGACGTACTAGTGATGACTGATAGACAGCAAGAGCAACAGCATAATGTGCTCACTGTCATACTAATGTAGACATGCCGTTGGATATGCGGAGAGCGTGTCAAATTCAAATGTCCTTCTTCCAAGCTTCTTAACATCTAAACTTCATAGCGACGAAACGATAGGCGTACTTAATGGCCAAGGAATAATAATATAGACTTGGTTATTGGTGACAAGGAAGACGATTGGAAATTCATGAACGAAGTGTCCGTATTTTGACTGATCATTGAATTGGAGGTGAGCGCCTGTCAACTATCGTAGAATGCAAAAACATTTTTCTAAAGAGCGGGGAAATGTTTCTCTGGCTTAACAACAATCGTTGAGATGTCAGTTTAAGTTCATCTCTCGAAGCATATGTGCCAAAATAACCAACTGCTGAATGATTAGCACTGAGTCTGAATAGGTCTTAACACCGCAATGCTTACCCAAATGTAAAACTTGACAGTTCAACGTCATTATAAAAACCAGCGTCATTATAGCATCGTAGCAGATGAACACCATAAGGAACAAATCAGCCAAGTCCGTAGGCGACGTCATACTGTGTAAGCGGGTTTTTGATGGTTCCGGCAAGGCTTCATGAAAAAGACGCATGTCAATACCGATTTGTTGAGAATTGGCCGAGAAGCACATTTGTCCGCGAAACGTCCCAGCGCTGAACCAGAGAATGTCGGGGATCCTCGAGATCCTCGGTCACGATGGTAATATAGCAGTGTTGACAGATTGGACATCCCAAAGGAATCTTCTGGTAAGAGCGGGAGGAGGAAGCCATCGCGAAACCAGTGTGCATGCACCAAAAGAAACGCGGTAGAAAGCGGTCGAGAATCACTGCTGGGCGGTGGAATTTTGATACTATGTCTTAGCCTGTGAAAAAAAAACTACAGTTTCATATGACCAGAAGAACAATTGGAGATTGTATATTGTTTGTTTTTCTAGCCGAACAAAGTCATTGCGAGTAACAAGACCATTCGTGTCGATTTCTGGCGAAAAGAACGATAGTCAGTACAAAAACATACACTTTTGGGGGAATATAAACATTCATGGAAACATCCGTTCATGGTCAGGTTAGACAAACAATCTAGCCCGATAATACCACGTTCATGAGCATAGACGAGTGGAATGAAACACAGCTCCGTAAACACTCACTCTTACTAAGCGGCGCGGTCTGCGGTCGCAGTTAGACTACAGATTTAACCGCGCACGGTAACAACGTCTAACAGCTTATAAGCACAGTTGTAACAGCCTTTGAAGGCCCTCGAATTTAATCCTGAAGCAATGTCATCGCGATTTATCCGTGTATATCCTCCAAATCCCGTAACGACGCGAGGAACGTCGACCAAGATTGGTACGCACGGTGATAAGATCATATACGCAAATGGACGATGCATTATAGTTTGTATTACTTTCATTGAGCGATCGAAAGATGGAAGTCATCTAACAATCTGTCCGTCGGTTGTAGATCAGGGATCTGAAAGTACGAACACACTTCTACGGATGCTGCAGACATAGCTCATGTGCTATGTTATCAGAATTCAGCGAATGATATTGTCTACAGTCAACATGTTCACGCCACCACAGTCGCACGTTTTTCACCTTCAGGATATTATGCTGCTTCCGCCGATATTCAAGGGAATGGTATGTTCAATTCATTCTGTCAGTCAACGCGGGCAACAGCATCTGAACGATCTGCCGCATAGTGAGGATATGGGATGTCGCTGGATCGGAGCAAATCTTGAAAACCGAGACTAAAGCACTTGGTGGGAGAATGTTCGTATGTGTTTAATCTATCCGTTTTATCTTGTTTGTGGATATTCCTTCTTAGAAACGATCTGTCTTGGGATGGTGAAAGTAAACGGCTCATAGCAGTTGGCGATGGTCGCGAGAAGTAGTTATTTCGTATTTGGTCATTGTGCTACAACTGAGTTGTTTGGTCAGATTCGGACATGTATTTCAATTTGACACTGGTTCTTCTTCGGGCGAAATTATAGGCCACAGCAAAGCTATAAATGCGGTCGCTATGAGACATCAACGACCTTTTCGTGCTGCTACGGCGAGTGACGATGGTACCATTGTCTTCTATACAGGTCGGTAGACAGTTCAAAGTATCATTGTATGTCAGTTGAATAGTTGTCTTATAGGAGCACCTTACAAGTACCTTAAGGTAACATTCTTGTCAACTTGGAAGACAAAATTACGCAAACAAATGTTATAGACTCTTAAAGGCCACACAAATTTCGTACACACAGTTGCGTATGCTCCATCAGGAAGCCACTTCGTATCTGGAGGCGCTGATTACCGCCTGTTTGTATGGGATGGCACATCTGGTGATCAAAGCGCAGAGCTTGTAGATTCAAACAACAAAACAGCCCACAAAGGAACAATTGTAAGCAAGTAACTTTCTTCTACGGGGGGCCGGTAGCTGACTGACCGGTTTTCCTCGCTTTCAGTTTGCATCGGCTTGGTCGCCAGATAGTAAATCTATCGTCACTTCTTCGGGAGACTGCAGCGTCAAATTATGTTTGTCTTGTTGATTTTGCGCTCGAGTTATTTCTCCTAATTGTTTTTCTTCGTCTGAATAGGGGATGTCGAAGCAGCTAAGCCAACGACCATCTGGCAACTTGGCACTGGTGTTGAAAACCATCAACTTGGAAACACATGGACCAGTTCCAATATTATTATAAGTCTAAATTTCGCAGGGGTTCTCAACGCCTTCGATCCGCGAGTAGGTGATAAACCTGTTAGGGCTATAGAGGTATGTAAACTAGGTCTCACCTTATCTTCTTCTCTGGACCATAGCACTCACGTCACGACTAATAAAGGCCCCGGTTAAATCCATAACGGCTGGGACTTTACTTGAAGACCCACCTTCGTTCTTCGTCGGTTCATCAGATGGGAAGGTTCATGGTTTATCGTTGGACGAGCCTTCTGATGCCGATCCCACTCAAGGCTTTGCACATGTAACCGGAGCGGGATACACCGGTCTAATCATCGACATGTCCGGTCATCAACAAAATATCTGCAGTGTCGGTGTTGATGACAACGTACGTGAAATCAACGTTGGTATAAAGGCAGCTGCTTCATTTTCATCGTGGGTGGTCCATTCTGATGCACACCAATACCCTCTTCTCACTGTTGTGCTGGTTTTCTGTAGGTCTATATATCCGCTCTCATCTCAAGCTAAATCGATTGCCGCTAATCTTTCGGATGGACATATATTCGTGGCTGGCCTTGCTAGCATAGAGGTGCTTCGTGGAACGCAAAAAGTAACATCACTGCCCCTGAAGTACAACTGCGCGTCAATTGCTGTCTCCATGAGCAATATTGTTGCTGTAGGCGGAGAAGTAAGTTGCCCTGACTTCAGAATCTCGCTTAAGAAAGTCGCTTGACGATCTATTTTCGTCGTTGTTGCAGGATAAGAAGATACGTCTTTATCTCTGGAACAGCAATGGAACGCTTACGGAGTCAGGTGAACTTGCTGAAGCGCAGAAAGGCGCAGTTACTGCGGTGAGCTTTAGCCCAAATGGAGAATTGCTTGCCGCTGGAGATGTGAGTGCCCAAGAAGCTACGCATAAAAGTAAATGAATCTATTAACGACGGTACGCTTATCGCTAGAGCGCCGGCAAGATAGTCGTGTATGATACTAAAGAGCGTAAGGTAAATGGTCGCTGCCGATTGTTTCTAGCAACGTTTTTGATCGCGTTCCTTCTTCGCTAGGCGGTGATTTCTACATGGACGCACCACTCGTCAAGAATTCATTGTCTCGCATGGACACCCGATGGTGCTCATATCGCATCGGCATCGCTTGATACTCATATATATGTCTGGGATGTTACCAAGGTAAGAAGGGTTGAATTACACATTTCTCTAGTCGTACTGAAAAATAATTCAAAAGCCATTGAAAATTATTGCCATTAAAAATGCAATCCCAAACGGTGCATGGCGTGTTGCCTGGGTACCGAAATCGGTCGAAAATGGGAAAGGGAAGCTGCTAGGCGGAGGTGCCGATGGAAGCGTTAGAGTTTGGGAGATCTCGTTTCATTGATGGCCTTGCTTGTTCGAAACTGTTGTGTAAAAGAAAGAACATGTAAAAATATCATTATGTGCAACGTGTATCGATTCAGAGATTAATTGGTATTTGTTTATGCCAGACTGATTTATTGCAATTCACTTATTTATTTAGTATAATACACCTAATGGATTCGACATAGTGTTTAGTAATTGCTGTTGACGTAGATATCTTCAGTATAATTTTCCTCGATGTGCTCAGTAGCATGACGCTTGGCTTTTTCTCTGTCGAGGAAGTCGAGGCTAGACGTAATGTTCAGTTGTCAAATAGTTACATATATGCACGGACTTCACACACCCTTTGGTTTCTACTTCACGGTCAATAAAGGCGCCGGCAAAACCGGCTAAGAGCTCTTTTGCCTTACTACAAACAGCGAGTGGTTGGTAACAGTTTTCGGACGATAATTTTAATAAGGTGAGTCGTAACGTACGCATGACTTGCGGGCTGTCCGTTCTTAGCGCAATGATTTTCGTAGGCTTTAGCGGCTTCGTACGAAGCAGCGGCAGCGATGAGCTCGTGACTTAACTCTGCCTTGTGTTTCTCGGGTGGGTACCCTGATACTGAAACGAATACGATGTTGAATGAACGTTGAAGAAAATAAGGTCGCATTAATACAGACCTGCTCATAATAATCTGAATGGCCATTATCAAACCAACCCATGTTAATATAAAACTTTGCTGAGGAATAGGTATTGAGGAATCTGGGAGACGAGAGATATACTAGAGAACGAGAGATATCGATACGAGAGACAAATTGACCGTTTATATAACCTTCTTGAGGTGAGACATAAATCTCCGACTAAAAATAGGGTGTCGTTGGATAATCTTATCGATCAGACAACAATCATTAATCATTAATCAGCTAAACATATAAAATGTATCTCGAAAAGAAATATTCCAAATAATAACTACTATTTATTTGCTATTTATTGGATAATTATGATAGGGACAAAGATCAGGAATGTCGCTCTGAACTTTTCTCAGGGCACACGCATATTTTACAACAATAAAACAGTTCTATTTATTCTTCGCATGACAATCGTACAATTTCGTCCTTTAATTAATACTTTCGTAGGTCTCCTCACTGAAATGTTCTTCAACCTGGGTTTCGGCATGGCGCTTGGCCTTCTGTCTATCGATAAAGTCGAGACTGAGGGAAAAAGAAAAAGAAACATGAGATCGCCAGCAGCAAATCAAGTAAACCGATAGCCTACCCTTTAGTTTCAATCAACTTGTCGACTGCGCCGCCAGCTAAAGCAGCAATCATTGCTTTGGCTTCTCTGTGAAACGATAGAAAGAGTCAAATCCTGATAGAAACGACGGCTGGGATGCATACATCCTAAAGACGACTTACGCGTGATTTTGAGGCTGGCCATTTTTAGCGACATGATTCTCATAGGCCTTCGCGGCTTCATAGGTTGCAGCAGCAGCAATCAGTTCGTGACTGAAACTGCCTTTGTTAGAAGAGGTGTTAACCTAAGAGGGTCAGCGATATAATCCATTCTCCTCAATCGAAAAGAAGTTTGTGTCAAACCTCGTCAGCAGCACCTTCCCGTTGAAGTTATCGAACCAGCCCATGTTTAATTGTTATGAGTAGTAGTAAGACGGAGGGAGAGAAAAAATATTCAAGGGTGAGATATCGCAGTCCGATAGCCCTGTATATATATATATATATTTATATCCTTAAAGGACTGGTGTCATCTGTTATCGAGACCGTGTCCACTCCACCAAAGACGTCAGTTGTTAGTTATGAACCCGGAAAACAGAGCTTCGCAATGTACCACCAATAACTGTGAATGGATACAATCTGATTTAGACGAGGCTTCCTCAATTAGATCAATGAGATTTGGTGATGCAAATGGATATTCGTATATCTGAAAATGCTATAATAGGGACGCCGAAATATCGCAGTTTGAAAAGCCAATTAAAAAGGAATAATGGCTGTGTGGCTAAGTCTTGAGATGGCCGGAAAACGCGATGTCAGATCCGAATTTGTTTTGTCTCGATATGAACATATCGATGAATTAATCGATGAAGTCTAACTTAAAAATAATACGACCATCCAAACATTGGGTTCATATCTAGGGAACTGGGAGCACGATGGAATCTCGGGCACTGGTACGATGCAATTAGAGAAGCAGTGTGGCCATCATAGAACTCCCGAGTCGCTCGCTCGCCTCGCGAATTATCTCGAGCCGTTATTGTTGTTGAACAATAGCGAGGTTTCCATGGTTTTTCTCAAGCTGCACCCGCGACCAACTTTTTGGAGCAATCGCGTCATTTTTGCAAATAACTAAGGGGCGCCATAACTAGAATATCCATCATTGTGTGGGTATTAGGCACACAGCTTGGAGCACGTGGGATCACATGCCAGTGAGCCATGAGTACTGAGTATTCCATCTCAAACAAGGTCGGGGTTCTTTCTGGTGAGACGATGATATGACGACATGTATCTGATAGAACGGGCTTGAATAGCTATGCCATCTCGAATTCGAAATATCTGCCTCGTTATGTCGGACCTGATGTTCTACCGCAGTACTGTTGGCCAACAAAAAGGGTTAAGTAATGCGACATAACATACGACCAGTAAATCTGATTGAAGAGAAAGCAACAGACTGAATATTTCTTGGTTCATGAAGCCAAGTTGTCAAATGTTCATGGCGCAGCCTATTCTTTCAACATTCCCGCTTTCCATTCAAATGTAGGAACTTGATTTGTGAACAAACAGAGAACTGGAAAACAACTCAGTCCGATTGAGTTTTGTTTTTGATAGATGTGCAAAGATCCATGTATGACGACACAGTTACGACAGCATTTCAACTGCATGATTGTCTTGACTCGCGGGATATCGGTTTCCTCAGCTCAATTCAACTGACAGATGTCATGGAGGAAAAGAAGACTTCATGCTGGAAGACGCCGATCGGAGAAATCCGAGTCGCAGCCGGTCGCAGACTCGCAGTCATACATACATTCAAGTCACCACAGCTTTCGAATAGTTAATTTCTTCTCGTCATCTTCGTTGAAGGAACCGCCATTAATGAAGCGCGATCGTGAGCGTAATGTTGACATTAAATGTGGTAAGCACAACTGTTACATACTCGGATCAACTTGAAGAAGTCATCCTGACGGACGGCGGCTAGGCCCATAGGATGAGACCTTAACAGAATTCAACAAACGGAGAACATTGAATGCCCACTCAGGGCTCTGGATTCAGATCGCTGTGTCAATGAGTGAACGTGGCACTAGTGGCGTGAAAGGAAATGGCCGAACGAAGTTGGGATAGGCAGGAATAGACTCTTGCGAAAAATTAGATTGAAGTCTTCCTAGCACGGAAAAAACGCCCGAATGCATTTCACCTATCAATGTGAGCACTGAGAACGCTAACGTGGTGGATAGCCGGCCTTCTCGTGTCCATTAGTACGTGTTAAAGTAAAACCTGCAGGTATCTGTGCGTCAGTGCCGGGGATAGTCCGGCCGTGTATGACTGAAGAGCGATAGCAGGGAAGTCCTTATCGGTGTACATATTCGGAAAACGCCATCGAGAGATAGGATCATACTTAAGTTATGCCGTCGCCTTACCAGCAAAAGTCCAAAATGATACTGAAAGAAGCCAATCACTTTTCCAATTTGGGAAGTTTTCTGTTTAACAAAGGCAGCATCATGTCGAGACAATGCATTATGTGAAGGTGTTTCACCGAGCTTGTCACGTATCGTGACACTCCTTGCCTGCTGCACTTGGCACTAGCCTCCCCTGGACACCACCAACACCCGTGTTGCACATGGACGCTTCTCTTATGTTAATAAATTATAATCAGCCCTAAAAAACGTCGGGCCCCTTAACCGTACAAACCAAGGAAATTATCATAATTGCCAAGATCTCTCGCCGAACGGTTCCATAGCTGAGGTTGTAAAACAAATAGTGCATGCAATTGAGCAACTTCATCGCTAAGATCAAGGGTAAATACGCCTATCTAATTGTATG
The DNA here is from genome assembly GCA_027605045.1 of Phallus indusiatus. Classification (NCBI taxonomy): domain Eukaryota; kingdom Fungi; phylum Basidiomycota; class Agaricomycetes; order Phallales; family Phallaceae; genus Phallus; species Phallus indusiatus. The sequence continues at coordinate 18,955 of JAQFWX010000116.1, read as the reverse complement.
ATGGAATATAGATTTCTGTGACTGGTTGAACACTGAAGTGACTGGTTCATCCACGATCTAGCCTCGTTTTCAAGGTTGCGACGACTTCCTACTAGTCTCGGGAGTGATTAACGCAAGTATAATTGAGAAAGCGATGTTTAAGTTTAGCAGTGGTTTCCTGCGGTCCGGGGGCTCGAATGTAATTACACATAGCATTAATTTTCGCAGCTCTGAGGCCTGGTCCGCCATTTTTTATTGATAAAAGAGCGAATATGATCCTATTATACGGAAGACGATTCAAGCCAGGATACTTTCCACCGCGTGTCTGATACAATAGGTTTTGGTATTTTTCAAGCAGCTTGACAGTTCCGCCGGCCGTTCCTTCCAAGTAATTGATGGGAATTGTCACTTCTTCTCTTACTGCCCAAACTTGATTAATGTCAGTTTTTAATGCTTTCTCAAGGTCCAAGATTTCTTGTTGTAATGACACGGCGGCGTCGACATGCTCCTTGTCCAACTGAAGTAGATGTGGAAGTAGCGCTCTCGCATCACCTAAAACAATTAAGACTTCCCGGTAGCTTTCGGCATGGAAAAACCGACCTTCTACAGCCTCTAATCGAGAAATTAGTTTTGTGAGACTTTGAGCAAATATTCTCTTCCTGTACAGTGCCTTTTCGGCCAGCTTTGCGATCCAATTTGCGTTTTGATCGCGACGTTCGTCTAAAATAAGTAAGTTAGAAAAAATTTACTGAATCGTAAACCGATCTACTTGGAACGATCGGACGCTGTCGGGGCGACCGTGTAGCGCGTAAACAGCGTCCCAGGATTGGAGACATCTGTCATGACGTCCACATTACCGAGGTTCGTGTCCTCGTCGCCAAAATAGAATGCTAAAGTTCCGTTTAATATGTTTTAACACAAAAGAAGAGCAAAGGAAAATAACTGGGCTCATTTGTGCGTCTGTCTGATAAATAATTCAATCGCTGAGTTTGTTTCTCAAGCAGGTCTCGAATATCTGCAATCTCGTCCCTAATGGAGGATTGAGCCTCGAGAGTCCCTGGTGCAAAGAGAGTGTCTATTAGATCCCGTCTGTTATTGAGAGAAAATCTAAACAAAGCGAAAATTTAAATTTTGAAGAGAATAGAAATAATTACGCACGATTCGACGAGCTTCCGACCAAGCAGATCCTCTAATCAAACAAGATACCGCCTCGTCGACATCATTAATGTAATCCAGAAAAATACGAGCCGCTTCCGAATGTCTCTGCTTAGTTGACAAGTCGTCTAAAAAGCAATTCCAGATGAATTCCAAATCAAATTTAATGAACGTGTTACTACCTGTTATACGGTAGGCTATGGAAGAATTTCCTCTTTATCTAGGTTCAGGGTATATGCGATATCGAAAAGTTCTTGCCACTCTAAAGCTTTTTCAAAAGCTACCATAGCCTTCCTTTTGTTCGCAGAATTTGAGAAAGCTTAAAGTCGGTCAAAAATCTAGATTATTGTCATGTGAATTTCTAAACGCACCGAAAGCAGCCTCTTTAAATTCACGTCGATCAAAAAGGTAATCCCCGTATAATTCCAATATAACCTTCACTAATGATCAGACAGGCAAAAAAGCAATGAGGAAATGCTCACCTGAAATTGGTCTTTATTATTCCTCCAAAAATCTAGCGCATCTCGATAGAGAGAATGCTTTTCAATGTATTTTTGGCCTCCTCAAAATGCTCAAATCCTGACATTCGAAGATGACGTAGCGCCTTTGTATAGCGTTTCAAATGATCATCAATTTTGAAATACTGATATGGAACTGGAAGGGAATGTAATGATCGTAAAAAGGGAAGGTATTCTCGAGGGTCCTATCTTCGAATTCTGAAAATTTTTCATTACATTTTTGAGAGAACTCACCTTTTTGGAATGTTGCGCAACTAGCAGTACCAACGAAAAGTCATACATGCCAAGTGCGGTATCGAACAATTTATCCACGTCAACCAAAAACACAATGTATTTCACCGCATCTTCAATGAGATCAGGATGATTTTCTTCAAAGGCCAATTAGAACGATCAAGGGAGAATGAATAGTGGATTAGGGCTTACCGCGAAGCTTGAGGAGCAAGGATAAGCCCGCTTCGTAGTTTGACGGCTTTTTTACAATATACGCTGTCAAAATTGAATTGACGTATTTTTGGATATTTGTACGTTCAAGTTCTTCTTTAATTTTATCGCAAAGAGAATTGATCAACTCTGCGGATAAGTCTGAACGACTGACGGAAGGGTCATTTCTTCAGCCGACATAATCGCATCTGGAAAGGTTTACCTTAAACCTGTAAGGAAAAGATTGATGTGATCCTCGTCTTCGAGTTGCTGGACGAACTTCGGAATATTGTCAGAAAATGTTTCAGGGGAAACCTCAACAAGGAGGTTCAGATCAACTCGATGCTTGCGACAAGCAAGAAACGCCGATCGATAATTCTGACTAAACATTGTCAGACTTGACGAATTTCTCCGAATAAATTAGTTTGTATACTTTCTGACATCCATTTTGACCTGCTCAATAACCAGAGGTCGAGGCATAATTGTCTCTAAATTTCCACGAGGCATCTGTAAAACCAAGCTCGGTTCGCTAGGTACGGACGTGACAATACGTGCACCCCGTTCAATACGCCTTGTTTCAAGCGATTTCAAAATTTCGGCATCGGCAGCGGGAGATTCTGAGTTGGAAAGCAAATCAAGTAGGACGTCAAGCCTACAAAAGTGAGCTTCGTGAGCGGGAGATGTTGCCGTCCAGACCAGATAAGAGCCGGCCAAAGTGAAAGATGTACAAGATCGTGACAGAATGAAGCTTTTGACGTCGGATAAATTTGCCGTAGCTATCAATTTTGAAGAAGCTTGACCAACGAAAAAGCGAATCGAGTTCGTCGAAGGTATTTTCACCTCCAGTGCAATAGGGCAGAATTCCGAGAAGGAGCCAACAGGAGAAAAAGTACCATCTTCCACTTTTGAAGGCGTCAACAAGAAGCACAAAAGATGAAAAGAAAGTTCTTGCCTTCGAAAAGAGACCCTTCCTTCGTCTGCCACAAAAGGGTAGAACCGCTATCCAGCAGTCTCCCCTTCGACTAGGAGGCTTAGCATCCACTCTTTCTCTGTGACCAATTGATCGCCTTGCCACACTAGACGTTTGCAAGTCAATTTATCTTGTCCGTTCTCATCGTGTACGATGGCAATTGTCCACCCGGATGAATATGACGCCAGTCTGACCTGTCTCGGCAGGGAAACACGGATAGAGTCCCTCCACAATTCTGCGATGGACAGGGGATCACGTTTTCCAAGCTTTTTATCGACATTCGTGCCTATACGCCATAGCCTAATAGTACCGTCAGCGAATAGGCAGGCCATGATTTCTGTTGTAGACGGATATTCATCCGTGAAGAATGCTACATTAACAGGAGGTGGCGACATATCACTGGGTGAAGAAAGAGAAAGCTGATAGGAAGACATAGGTGGGGGTACGTTCTGAGTGCGAAAGGGTGTTAAAAGCAAGCTATCTGAGAATTGATAATTTCAGCATAAGATAGCATTTTCAAAGCCAACTAAAGACGAGCACCTCCGTCTACAACGGTCACAAGACCAGTATCATAAGGTGGAAGATTCAAAGAAGATATGGTATATGTCAGAAAACTGGAGTCCATGATGAGATCTACGATCTAGTTCAGAAAAAAGGTGCTATAAAGGAAATAAAAGTACCTTTGGTTGAACATAGGAGTCTAAATGGATCTTCAGGATGCCATAACATTGCTGTAAAACGTTTATATTTTCCTGGTGCTGGCATCTCCAACTTGAGGTACCAATGATAATTCCCTGTCGTCCATAATTGAACTGCTTAAATGGTTAGCCGTGCACTGGAAGAAAGAAATGGTAGGATGCTTGCTAAAGTCTTGGTCGTCACGCTCGATCCAAACGCTCAGGATAGAGGAGTCAGCATTCCAACCTAGATCGTGTACACGATATGCCCAACACCGTAAGGATGATTCCTTTGGAGTTAAATTTGATTCTCGCAAGCGAAATTCCATGACGAAGTCCATTGCGCTCAAAACAACATCGTGTCTCCCATCCTGCCCCTTTTCTAAAGCCCAATTTTCATCCGCATTGGAATTCGGAACGTTACCAAAGCGTTGGGTGCTGGCGATTAGTGAACCATTGGGCCTCCAGGCCAATGGATGTTCGAGGCCGGCTACATTTTCGGCAGTGCTTTGTAACCTAGCTTGATGGTCGAATACCCGGAGAACCCGTCGACCATCTTGAAGCAAAGAAACGCTGAAATATTTAGCATCTCCTCTCCATGAAATTCGTGGTCTCAGATCATCATCAGGTGTTGTTGTGGAACGGCTGGGAACGGTGGATTCTTTGGCTGCTTGTTTACCTAGACTGCCGTGAAACTGTGTAGTCTTCGAACCCCAACCAACATTTATGGGAACCTCTTCACCAAAATCAGAGGTAATAGGCGCGGAAGAAAGGACTTCAAACGATATTGGATCCATAAGGATCAGAGTTGGAGTGGAAGTAGATGTGATTATTGCTAGTCGAGTAGTCCGGAGAAAATGCTGCAGCTTGAACGGGTCCCGGCGAGACTGTGCCTACGATATCCAATGATGGAAGCGAATCATCTTCCAAAGGAGCTATCGCTATATCTCCAGATGCTGCAATCAAACATAAAGTGCGCGTGTCAGGTATGATGGAGCAAGAAACCACTTGAGGACGGTAGAACCAGCTGCAGGAATAACGATATCTTGTGGGGACTTAATCATCACGTAAATAAATAATTATTTTTATTTGGTTTGACAAACGTCTCACCATGTGGTTTTCTTCGTTCGCGTCCACCGTCCAAATCTGAATATTGACATCTCCATCACTGGTGGATTCTGAGATCGCATAAGTTTTGCCTGTGTCGGTATCGATATTTATAGTTGTAATCGACTTCTTTTCCAGTGCATCTGGTAGATATGTCAGGTCTGTATATAGAGGGCTTAAGCTCCTCATCTGTGCTCAGGCTGACGACCGAAACGAAAGTGCGTGACAGGCATAATGCATTATCGAAGTCACACAGCAGCAAATTGCAAGAAAAAGTCTCTCGTGAAAATAATGTCCGATGGTGCACATTTTGGGCCATCATTTGACCTTTCTACTGAATGCACCAAGACACAACTGAGTCATTGCAATTTAGTGGGCACTAGGCCAGTGCCAGCTTGTAATTCGTGGTTATCGGTGTTCAAGTTTAACCGATTGGCAATTTACCTGTCGTGGAACCCCTGTCATAATCGCTAATCTAATTATATCTAATCGTAACTGCAAGAGCATAATGAGTGCAATAGAAAATTCTGGGGTAAATCATTCAGGGATACTTTTGGAAGAGCTTTAATCATGACGCGCGCTCAAAAAGTGCGAGCGAGTCGGCGGTGTCTCAACGTGGCGTAACCTCTCAATTGTTCCGTACCAAAACAGCATGTTCTTAAACTTTCAATAAATCTGACAATCTCAAAACTCGTGGCTCATAAATATCTCCTTATCTCTTCACAAGCCGAACGCTCTGACTTCCTTGACTTACGGGGCATGGCCCAACGACCCTTCCCAGACAATAATGGTCATCATGCTCTCAAAGCCAGTAACAAGATTGACTCAAACTCGAGGCCGCACCCGTGGTGGAGGCCCTTCATTCAAATTTCAAGAATTAACATGGTAACGGGACCTTTGTTGATGTTTTGGCCATACGGTAAAATTGCATTCTTCTGGCGTTTCAATTAAAAAAGCCTTATCATTCTTCACTTATTTTTTGTAGCCTGGGGAACGCTGTTGTCTACTTATCAGAAACATATTGAACCTTCGACTCTTGTTCGCCAGCTCTCACTATACTTCTTAGGAAGTTTGATTGTCCATAGTGCTGGGTGTACATGGAATGATATAATTGACAAAGATTTTGATGCCAAATTCGGTAGGTCCATATGTCCTTCCTTCCATACTCTTCCATTAACGGCGATGATCATGAGCACAGAAAGAACAAAACGAAGACCGCTACCTTCAGGTGCCATGTCGCTTTCCACCGCCATCATTTTCTTCCTTTGTCAATACATCATAATTTTCTCACTTTTAACATTATTGGACGAGTCAGCGTATGAAAATCTTTTTACTTTCTCGTCGGAGTTGACCTTTTCTGAACCAAATTTAGTGCCAAATTGGCTCTTGTTGAACTCTTGATAATCCTGCCAATTTATCCCTATATGAAACGAATTACCCGCTGGTCGCAAATGTGGGTTGGTAAGTGAAATATCATTCATCAGAATACATCAATATAACGCTGCACTTTAGGTCTTGGGATGAATTGGGGGATCATAGTTGCCTGGGTGAATAACGTAGGCCAGATCGACGTTGTTCTTTTAAGCGTTTTGCTCTTCGGCAGTTGGTGGTATGACACGTTCGCTCTTATTCGCTTATTATCATCTTTTAAAACATCTCTATTCTCAGCTGGACTATGTACTACGACACCATACTTCTAGTCCAAGATCGCAAATACGCTTTCAAGACCGATATGAATCCCAACGCATTCCTCCTCAACAAAATCACTCGCTTGCTGCTTTCGGTCTTTTGTGCGGGGTTCGTCACCTCTCTCCTGTTCGCAGGTATCTGGTCCAACAGCCGTCTCATGTATTACATCCTAACTGTCGGCGGAACGGCCGCATATCTGACATGGCAATACATAACGCTCAATCTAGAAGACCCTGTCAGCTGCATCACCTGTTTCGACTTAAACAGCAAACATCTCGGCGTTATTGTGCTTAGTGGTATGCTAGTCGAATATATCGAGAAAGATTTGTATCTAAACTAATATCGTTTTTTGTATATACATGTTAGTAGTTAGTACTATACGGCCTATCTTAGATAATCTTGCTTACTCAATCTCATTTTGGCGGTGAAATCGACCGATTTTCAAGTTCGTTTATTTGGTTTATATCTCCTTTCTCTTTAATACCCTGTTTGTATCTTACACTCTATGACACCAAGACTTACGAAAATTATCACGGACTCCGATGCATTTCGAAAGGAAAATAGGGACGGCCCGAACACACGCGACTTGGACGAGCCAGAAGGATTTCTCACCCCAACTAGCCCTAGTCCATGGAAAAGAAAAGTACCAGATTTAAAGCTGAACGCCATTCGACGACATTTTGCTTCTCTAGATAGAAGCAAATTGAACGAAGTTAATGACGACATAGAGAACACCTGGGATTGCGGAATCTGGTAGGTGCAGTCCCTACATGTGCAGACACTCTCAATGACTTTTTCCTAATCGGAAACAACAGTTTAGAAACGGCGGTAGACCCCTGCGTAACGAGATGTGGCCATTTGTTTTGTCATACGCACATAACTAATGTGAGGAAACGCTGCAAAATGCATCACACGACTTTCCAAAAGTACTAAAAATTTTTATGTTGGCAACAAAGTGGCTTTCGACGCGACTATCGTGTCCTATTTGCGAAACTTCATGCACAATTACCGAAGATATCATGCGAGTTTTCGAAAGAGAGCAGTTGTCGCCTCTTTTCACGCCTTTCGTTGAATCATCGCTGCCATCCCAGCCATCACGATCCTTAACGGGATCGCCTTTAGAGGTTAATCCAAACAAACCTGCAGGTCCATCTTCTGATACCGCTATCCAACCAAAACCGCCTAATAGAATCAAAATTTTCCTATTTGACGTGTACACTCAATACGCGGCAGGCGCGTTACGCGTTTTAGGACTCGCGATTCTATTGGCTGCCTTATTACCTGGTGGTTTTTTTTCGCCATCCTCACACCAAGAACAATAACAAATTCTCAAAACACCATGTACCAATGCATTGTTGTCATTTAAAAATATACCCACTCTTGTAGATTTCATATATCTGGTTTCAAAGAATCGTCATTTTTGCGAGCGAAAAAAAAGACACAAGCCGAGTAGTTTGACTAGTACATGAGCTTTTCAATGGCTTCTTTAACAGAGTCAATTTGGCTTTTGAGTTCTTTGGCTTCGTTCGTGGTGACGCTAGCCGCTATGACCGGTCTGGAAACACCACAAGCTCTTCCCAATGCAACTTTGGAGGGGACGAACACGTAAGGGACGTTCTGTGAGGGAAGATGATAATGAGCACCACCGAATCGTGCTTCGATCGTTTTACAAGACGTACCTTGTCCTCACATAGTAGAGGGAGGTGCAGCAAAATTTCGAGAGGCTCAGTATCGGCCGTCAATATGATGAATTCTGCGATACCACGGTTCAAAGTCTTAGTAGCTAGGGTGTGTCGTTGAATCATGTACGAGACATTTTTAGACAAACTGACATACCTTCATTAGCACCTTTTTTGAGCTGCTTGTAGTGGCTAGCTTGTTGAACCAAATCTAGAATCTAAAAGAAAAAGCCAGTCAAGGTAAATAACAAAAAAAATTATGCCGCACATACTTGGTTAGTGAGGGTGGCATCAGAAAGAGGCCATGCTTTCTTTTTATCGGAATCGGCCATTGTAGTGTTTTCTGTTTATTTAGGAATTCAGGAATATGACCTCACGTCTGTTGGATCCTCGGTCGACTTCTTCGGTAAAAGTTCAAAGAAAGAGGAAGAAAGCAGCGGAAAGAATTCCCGTCGCCCGGCGCCTGCCGAACGGTTTTTTTTTCAAGACGCTCAATCCCGCTCACCCAGTCCACCTTTCCCATTCCGAATCCATCATAAAAATGGCAAGTTTTTTTCGACTCAGATTTTGCTATACTGGATGCTGAACTCAGTTTGGCAAATAGGCCTCTCAACTCACGTTCAAGTCTATCAGAGCTGTTAGACCGTTGTTAGACCGCATCTTGGTCCACCGGTACAAGCCTGAAACGGTATGATCTTTTTTTTTGCTCAAGCCACAAAAAAAGACCGTATACTCAGACATGAAACTTCAGAAAACTGCATCCGGTATCTACCTGCCAACGTCAGCGACTAGCAGTCCTCTACCAGAAGCAACCGTCATTGCCGTTGGACCTGGTGCCCCAGACAAGGATGGCAAGATTGTCCGACAAATGTTCAAGCAGGAGACCGTGTATTACTTCCAGGCTGGGGAGGCAATTCGATAAAAGTTGGAGAAGAGGCAAGTTTGGATCTCTGTTTTTTGAGTATGCAAAATGCTTACGTGGGGTGCTTTTACGCAGGAATACCACTTGTTCAGGGATTCGGAAATCTTGGCTAAGATCGAAGAGAAATAGAAATGAACGCAGATTTATAAAGCCTGAGTCTATGTTTTAGATGACCCCTTTCAAAATTTTACGATGCTCGTCATCGGCTATCATTCTACATCCACATTGCATATTTTAGCAGACATTATTTTTAAAATCCAACCCCTACTCACACATACTACATGTTATTCTGGGAGGAAGTGATAATTTTAGCTTTAAGGCGTAGTCTTACAAGGATTCATTCACGGCTCTTGTGATTCGCATCCGATGATGTGATCTTTCAAGGAGAAACACCAAATCCAGAGGCAGTAGTTATAGAAGAAGAAAGCTCGTCAGGGAGGGCACGTAAATAGGTAAGTAAGAAAGCTGAAACGGAGCCATTAAATTCCGATCGGAAGAAATGAATATCTTTATGTTTGTAGTCATGGGAAGAGCGGGGCGCCACAAAGTTATTCTCTTCCTCGGAGATGGCCCATGGGTGTAATGATCTACAAATAATAAGAAACTAATATACGGACGACCAGATTAATTTCAGGGTCGGTAGTAGAGCGTAAACTTGCTCGTCCGCTGTTAGGAACTATTATATATATTGCGCTGAAAAAACTGTACCCTGTCAGTCTAATTATAACTTCAGTAAGCCTTCGATGTTTTCATCAAGAGGAAAAATCTTAATAGGCGGGAGCTTGTGGATGTAATAAACTCACAGACGACGTCTGGCTTTCACTTGAAATCATTCATGGCAATTTCAAAATTTAAATGCTGCACTAAATAGCCCTCACTTGTGCCGTTGTGTAAGAGTTTCGGATACTATGTACTTATTAGATACCGAATGGCCTCAAGCTAATTACCGCCGTATGTACTAGCGTATATACGACGGACGATGCATCTGCGTGCGTATGTACCTTATCATGTCTCGGAAATACTGTGAGAGCACTCTGCCGAACCAGTATAGCTGTCCCTGCGTTTGAACACGGCCATGAAGAGCGCATGGACAGGTGATGTCATAATCATCTGAATCTGCTTTCCTTTATAAAAATTTTCTGATGATAAGTAGACGAAATCGAAAGGCTTCGGTAGTAAGGGATTTCCGCAATAAGGCGCTGACGAAGAAAAGCTGGTTGGCTGGTGGCAGCGTGGGTGTGTTGTTCGTGTGACTTAGGATAGAGGACAATTCTAGGCCATGCATAGTTTATTTTCCCCAGAAACTCACTAATTATTTATAGCATGATCGAGTCTCGTGTTTGTTGGCCGGATATTCGATTTCCAAGAGCATGAAAAATTAGCATGAGAGTTTTAGTTCTCTCGGGTGAGTACCAGTTCAAACCAAAATCAATAGAAAAGAACGCGGCCTCCACCTAAGAAGATCCGACGGACATGCAGAAAGTGGAATTTCCCAAAGAAAGATTTCTAGTTACGACCCTTGCTGATGGATGGAGCGGTTAGTTTTACATAATCTTCTTTTTTCGTAAATTCGAAAATTGTATACCGGTTCGGCACAGAAAGCAGTTTTTCCGGCAGTCTGGACAGGCGCAAAACCCGTTTTATAGTAATTCTCTGTCCGCTTTCTTCCCTTGTGGCCGTCCTAACTCCCCCACTCCCGTTCCCTTGAGCCTGTCACTCTTTCCTCCTCCCTCCTTCATATATATATACCCCTCAGTTCTTCTCAACACCCCGCAGCATCGATATTACCTCTCTCAGTTCAAGTTGATATGATCACCGACGGACTCAACCCCAGCGCACCAGCAGGGAACGTCCACGAATACACTTCTTACGAGCTTTTAGGCGTAAAGGTGCTCCCCACTCACTCCTCTAGTATCTCTCTCACTGTTCGTAAAAACTGACTATATGCGTTAGGTGATGGCAGCGGCGGGCGTTATCAGCTGTGTTTTCGTATCTGTTCTCTTGTTGTACATCGCATATTCCGCTCTCGTTGCGTGGCACTCAAAAAAGAAAAACTCCTCGGCGGAATTTACAGGGAAACAAATAGCGTACGCATACATCACCCCTTCGTCGCGTTCAGACTCTCAAACTACCTACAAGTGCATTCATTACCTGCTTGTTGATATCGGATTTGATCCAGAGTATATCTGGTATTACTCAGGCAAAATGGGCTAACGAGGGGAAGATATATGTCGGACGTTCGTGCACCATCCAAGGTCTGCATTCTTTGATATCAATTGGATTTCTCCTCGCTGATTTTGAGGGTAGCGGTGACACTCGTTATGGGTGACCTTGGTTCTACATTCTGGTATAATCAACTCTTTTCCCGATTGTCTGTAGCGTTTTTTGAATGTTCATACAGGAGTTGTGTCATTGCTGCTCATACGTTCTCCGGTATCGCCCTCGGAAAACATTGGCCACGTTGGGTTGTGATATCCACCGTCGTCGTTGGCTGGGCTTTCGTGATCCTCCTCAGTACGTAAAAGGCCCTCGTTTGAAAAGAAAATCAGAGCGAACCCTCTTCTTAAATTTAGCATTCATTCCACCTATTCGTATTCAAGATGATGCACATGGGCCTTACTGTGAGTCTTTTCAACTGCACCATAAGCATCTTGATCTGATCCATTAAAAAGTTTCAATTGCCGGTACTTGGTAAGTACGGTACCCACTGTTGACCTTGTCTTGTTTGTTGACTTTATCCAAGGTGCTTTATTTCTTCTGAATACGCTGTAGCCCGTCTCGTCGTCCACTATGTTCCCGTAAGAGACCAGAAATTTTTTTGTAATACTTACCATTTCTTACTCGCATCAAGCTTTTTGTCGCAGTCATAATTTTGTTCGGGCTGTATACTCTGATTTTTCTGTTCCTCAGAGGTACAATCGGAGGATACCGTATCGAAGGAGGCTCGAATTCAACTCTTATTGCAAATGAGGTGTTACACCGTCAAAGAATCAACGTTGCTAAGCGCATGTTATGGTATCCTATTGGTAAATCATATTCCCTAATGTTTTTTCTTCATCTATCTGAAAGTTTTTTCCTTCTTTGAAAAGCATATCTGGCTTGTATTTTTCCGATCGCCATCGTCCGCTTGGTCGGTCTGAAAGATGAACAAATACCGGAGCCAGTTTGGATATTCTGCATGTTTTTCTTATTCTCCCTAGGTAAGGCATCTTTCATACCCGGTTTTATTATTGAATTAATTCTGGTTTTTATTTCCGTTTGGAATTCAGGGGCTGTCGACTCTATCATATATGCAACCACTCGCAAAATGATCAAGCCGATCAATTTACCGTTCCACATGGTTTCGCTTAGCAACCAAGGATCCGGCTCTAATGGACAGAGAGGAGCCGTTGAAGAGAACATTTCGTTAGAAAAGCGAACCAGCAATATTAAACACTCCGTTAGCAAAATGACATGGTCCGGAGACGATTTACTAGAAGAACATAGCGATTTCCAGAAGGATTCATTCGATATGACTCAACAGCTTAGTACTTCTTCGACTCGACTTGGCGGCATTCAAATAACACTTGAAAGAATTCAAGAGGTCATGTAGTTGTGATTGTTGTTGTATGAACAGAGGGAAGTAAACTAGCATCTTTTTTCTTCGATTATCGTTGTTGTTGTTCTTTTTTTTTCTCGCTGAAAGCCACTTCGCGTGGTACAGATTAGTACTAGCTTTATGATCAACACTCCTTTCTGGTTAGCTCCCTCGTTTGGATAAACTCTCGGAGAAACCAACTTGCATCAAAAATTTTTTTACCGTGTCTTGTATTCTTATGGTGTATGTACGATTACGAAAAAGCATAATCATACACACTTTATTAGTTTTCATAATTGTTGTCACAATTGTCCGATTGTTTGTTCTTGAACGTCTGCCAGTGGCCTGTTGGTCAATGAAACTCGATCTCAAACAAAGATTCGGCGGGGGAAATTGGTGCAGGTGTAATTTACCGAGTTAGTGAGGCTCCATTGGCAAAAGCCGTAAATTACTATGCATTTCCCTGACGCCTTAGGGTCGCGACTTCGGGCACTATCCCCACAATGATGAGATTGACGGTGACTATTATAATTATGATGTACGTTTGTCAGGTGGTCATAATTGTTTTTGAACTAAAAGAAGAATCAACGTTTTATTTCAATTGTATGTATTCAATCTGTTTCAGTTCACTATTGATGCACTCGTTTCCACTTGAAATGAGTCATATAAAAATAACTTACTTATTCAGAAAATTCACGTGGGGCTGCATATATAGCCGTAGTACTCGGACTCTCTTTGAACTCAGAAAAATATTTCGGAACCTTGATACCATAACTCCCCGATTCCGGTTGTCGAACGTCGATATTGAATGTTGAACCCCAGCCCCTGCAGGACTGCGGTATAAGGGGACCGTGTTAAGACACCGGAGCTATGTATATGTATGCACTCTGATCGGTTTCAAATTTACTCGACGCTTTTTCTTGGACACGATTGCGGAGCTAAACAAAAATAATGCATATGTTCACTTCTTATCGTACATATTATCCACTTGATACCAGATCCTACCGATTTTCATCGGTGCGTTGTTCTCGGGATTCTTTTTGGAGCTCACACAGTCACATTGGACATACAGATTTCATCGTAGATGTGAGTGTGGCCCTCAGTGTGGAGAAAAAAGACGCTGTAATTTGAGACCAAGTTGTTGATTGAGATACTCTATGCATCTGTTATTTATTATTCTAAGACAAAACATCCATTTTACTATGCCAGTGTAGCTACAATTGGGCCTGCGCGGTCGCGTCAATTCTCCAAGCTCGGGAATGGTCAAGGGGAATGGCTTACCACAGCACGAATTTTCTACTGAACTTCCATCAAGAGGGCATACGACGTCCTCACAGGTAATCGGTTCTAGACAAAGCGGTGAGTATTGATATAAAAAGAAAACCCGTTCATTACTTACCGCAGCAACTGCAAGGTGCACAAAGAACCAATGGAAGAGCGCAGGCAAGATCGCAAATAATGGGGGGCTCCGTCACGGTGCTGGTTGGGGCCGTGCTGGTGGGTGCAGTACTAGTGGGTTCCGAAATAATAGTTATAGGCGAGACGATGCCAATGGCTTCAGAAGAATATAATTGTGAGCGATACCTGTTTTTCAGCGTAGTTTATGAAACGGAACATACGACAACAGCCACAACCTGATACAGTGGAATCAGCGCTGGTCGCAGCACATACAACAAGTCCTTCCTCTTCCGGACACGCAATGTCGCAGATTGGACCTGTGATCACTGGGTTCGCAATGACTGCTGAGAAAAGACTTCCCAACGCAAGGAATGCAAAGGACTTCATAATAAGTTGTTTTAGAAAGCACGCTGAAACAAGTGGGTAGAGAGCATTCTTTATATACCATTACTGACTTCGGTGTGTACCTATCAGTGGTGAATTGTTTGGCATAACAAGCCTGAAGCGAGAGATTAATGGGCAGTTTACTATTAGGTACGCGAAAGACAACCTACCGTGCGCTATTCTCCCAACAATGAATTAACTAGACGTGCAAGCCATGACTCATAGCACATTGATAGGCCGTGTCTCCAACAGTCGCTAATGTCTTGTCTTGCAACCCGCTTGGCGTGCACCCGTCGATTAATCGCCAATGGTCCTGTGTCTTAAACCAGATGACTTCAGCCCTCAGGCCCAATCAGGATACAACTCTTCTCAAGCTGTCAGGAAATTTGAAATTATGTGCTGTTTTTCTACTCTGAATCCATGTTTCTCGCGATTGCAGCCTACGGTCGGGTACAAACCATCCAAAACCTCCAGAGTAGTGTCCTTGGATTTTCGTTCGAATTTGAACAAGGCTGCTTGTGTTTGCTAAAGATTGGATGACTTGGGGTGTCCATGGTATTTGGTTTATCAAAGTGATGTTCAATCAAAAGCGACTGCGACCCAGACTGAGCGCATACATGCCACTAATATTGTCGTCACCTTACCCACTATGGGATAGGCTGACAGGTTAATCAGTGGAGCGACGGGACTCACTTCGCCACGCCCACATTTGAAATATCTGATGTCAGGTTTACTGATACACTTTGGTTTGTTCCTGACCGTCGGGACTACCATCATATACACAGCCACAACTTGAAGCAGATGGGGAACCGCAATTGAGAACAGGGAAGACATGGCATATTTACATCCATTAAGCATGCATTTGGAAACGCTCATCAAGATTGGAATCAAGCCCCAAAAATAGTGCAAATCTTTTTGGACCTATTTTGATAGGCGTCATAGGAGAAAGTGTAACTTGCCGCAATAAACGCATAATCGGCTGAAGGACTTGTTACTGGCGCAAACAATGAAAGCTACTAGTATTTACATGTGTAGCCTGAGCACTGATGAAAAACAAATTCAACGAGAATTGAGGTTTTCGAAATCTATATTTAGCGAACGCATGCCCCTGTTCGTGTCCCAGCAGCTTGGAGGTCAACTAAAGATCTCGTCCTAACGCACGCCGCAAATATTATATCTACTGATAGGGATTCGCTAATCGTTATAGGTATATTTATGAATATAATTCAGGACCTTCTCAATAATAATCGTGATTTGTACATAATGCTTTCGTTACAAACGCGTGAGTGGATCATTTATAATTACATGTACA
The DNA here is from genome assembly GCA_027605045.1 of Phallus indusiatus. Taxonomy (NCBI): domain Eukaryota; kingdom Fungi; phylum Basidiomycota; class Agaricomycetes; order Phallales; family Phallaceae; genus Phallus; species Phallus indusiatus. Next base: position 3,168 of record JAQFWX010000116.1, on the reverse strand, counting down.
CTTATAGGATTCATTACAGAAACAAACATACGCATAAATAAATATCGTGCGTGATGAGTAAGTCCGACAGATGGGCTGATAGGCAATATAAGTACACCAACCAAAGAATAATTCAGTCGATTTTATGCCGCATTTTAGTTAGAAAATGGGAAAGTTCGGTATTGAGGTGAAGTAGGACCTTGATTAGGGTTTTAAAGGAAAGGAGATGATGAGATTGTAATGCGTCTTGAGCCATAGCTTTGGCTTTGTCTTGCCTGGTATGCTTCTGCCAATATTCTTGAACGGACAGTTCAAAAGGCTGGAGTTTGCACACGATATTCGGGTTGTTCTCAATCAGATGTTTTATAGAAGGTGGTAATTTCGCCCGTTCTAGGACGGACGGATGAATGTACTGAAAGGTTGGCGATTCAGGACTGGAAAGCGACGGGAACATCCGGGTACTACACGACGCCAAGGTGAATACGCCGGTTTTCGAGCTAAAACATCCTTTGGACTCTTTTCATGACTAAGTACGACCGATATGAAACTCACTCATGAGGCGGTTGTTTTCCCAGTCATCAACCGGCTGAGGAAGTTCTTCCAATAAAAATTGTAGGTCAAACGACAGAAAGGCGTCGACATGGGACTTGGAATTATGGATTAGAAAAAGTTATGCATAGACAGTGGATGACACTCACTACCATCCACATTAACGTTATATCAGAGAGGTCATGAGCAGCATAACCACCTCCAATCTATCAAGCCCTCAGTGCTAATGCATGATCAAGGAAATTGTCGTGGGCTTACATCAGAATGACAACCTACGAGAAATTTCCGTTTAAGTTGAAGTCTGATTGCTTTATATTAATTTAATCCTTACCTGAAAACCAAACTTGTTTCAAAACTTGACCCTTTGCATGACCCTCCTTAGTTTGTCGGAATTCCGAGGCTGTCTAGAAATTTTCTCAAATTATGGCTCGTTCATAAGGAATGTAAACTTACAAAATCCTTTCTCGTCTCGTCAATAGCGAGAGCTTGATAGGCATATTGGATATGTGTCCCGAGTTGTCTATTAGGGAATCCAAATAGTTTTTCGGATTTGCGTCCAACTCGTAATTCTGTAGGTAAACCCAATGCACCGACTGTGTCGAAGACACCAATAAACCTTCCACAAAATGTAAGCAATGTGTTCAGGGGGGGATGATATGAAGATTACTTGATAGTAAATTTATCGCCATCCGGATCAGCCCTAATACGGCCAGGAGCTTTTGGGTCCGTATATTTAACAAGAAAATCATTTGCAGCTCTCCTCTCTAGAATAGATTTGTATGTGGAATGAATGAAACAATTTCAAGTGTTTGCATACTGTGTTCCTCTCTGGCATGGCTCCTCTCTTGATAGGCGTCGAAAATATCTGCAAAATGGAACATGTCCCTTTTATCCAAAATGCCAATTTCCCCCTTGTTTAAAAAAATGCTGATGAGCCATATTTCGGTAATGTGTTAATATTTCTTGACGTACAATAATTGCAGCGACCATGCGTGCCGTATAAGCCCCTCTAGAGAACCCAAACAGAAAAATCTAATCAAAAGTGAATACTTTGTGGTCGACTTTGCAAAGAAGAAAAACGATGGACCTCATCGGACGGTTGATAATTACTCGCAATGAAAGCGTAAGCATCTTCCACTTTATCTCGAAGAGAGCCGCCTACTGCACCTAATTATAATGTAAAAATGATCCAAGTGAAGGCATAATATTCAGGAGGAACTCATACACCTACCATCAAAACAATTCAATAGGTAAACAGAAGTCGTCCCGACACCGGCCTGATAATAGACTATTTGCGGAATCGGGATTTTTCTACAATGTAATAAGAGAATACCAAAATTCAAAAAATGAAAAACACCAACGATCTCGAATCTTCGGGATCCAGGGCTCTAGCGATCTATGACGAGGATAAACGTGGTTAAGTTCTCAATTTAGTGACGCTTCATACCTTCAGGATGTTCGTATATTGTGAAGGAGCCCTACAAGTCAACCCATCTATAAAGGTGAGGTTTTTGAGAAAACAAACAACTCTTGAAACGTGTGAGGATCTCTACTCACCTTGCCATGTTCCATCGCAACACACAATAATCCTCTTAGAAACTTTTGATATGGCTTGGGTATCGATCGTATGAGTGCGAAAAGAATGGTTCGGGGACAACAAGATGTTCTTGTTCAATGGTGAGGGAGACATTCCAAAAGGTCGTGAGTATCTATTGCGAGAGTTGAGACGAAAGTATATACTCAATGTTTACCTCTTCTTCAAAAGTAAACAAGGACCATAGCCAACGCGTTACGAGCGCACTTGGCACCAAACTTTTGAATACAAAAAAGCACAATTTTGATTTGCCAGTCGGAGCTCATGTGGAGCAATTTCCTAGTGCGACAGCGCCGACCTTATTCAATAAGATATTCAAAATAAACATGATTCAAGGATGCCGGTAGGTGAGAAAAAGAGTATGCTAATGCTTAACGCGACCAATGGGATTGATACGGGAGAAAGTAAAAATGCACCCACCAATGCAGGGTTGCGGAACGCGTTCAGGTCATCAACTGCAGTGCAACATCAGCGCCGGTTCATCAGCGATCATCAGCTGGAAATGATTTACTTACATATCACCATTTCCTTGACCACGAGTTTGCATGAGGTGACTTATTCAATCTTCTCATAAGAAGAATCGTTAAAGGCTGTGCAAGGTTGTGCATATGAACTTAAATATCAAGCGCTTCTCAACTTCAAAACGCTTCATTCTCTGCTTATGGCTTTCACAGACCTTGATGATGCCGTCGAAGTCAAATTGCAGCAATTTCCCGATACTCCGAACCATTTTGTCAGGCTGTTTTCAAATTATCTTAACGCTATCCCTGAAGAGTTAGCAGTCGCTGGATGTACCAGGATATTCTTGTTAGCATCGAAAAGCCTTGATACCAATACTGATCTCATCAAATCAGTCGAAGCGGTTTTGGGCTCAAAGATCGTAGGAAAAAAACTGGTTACCCTTACTACACGCTAGTTCGGAGACAGCGCTGATTTAAGTAACTTCCTGGGATCGTCAGTCATACGCCTTATACCGACGTTATTGACCTCACGAAGCAACTATGGAGAACAAGGTCTGGCAACATTTGGATATTAGGATGGACTAT
>JAQFWX010000115.1:0-110331 GCA_027605045.1 Phallus indusiatus | reverse complement strand
GAATTAGATTACGACGAGTTGCTCAATTTTCTCCTTACATACCGTACTCTATATCACGCCTGTAGACCTTTGTCATCTCCTTATATGTAGGTTTCATTGGGCTCTCGAAAAACCTACCTCAAAGCAGGATGAAATGGTCCGGCGGATTATTCGTGTCAGGACGTTTATCGCTATCCGTTATTGGCTTTTAACCTTCTTCCGGGAAGATTTCTTGCCAAACTCTGCCTTGTGTACCTTGTTCACTGCGTGGTTGAATTCCTTTTCAGGGATCTAAGTACGAGAAGTGACGGTGGCGGGGACGCTTTGGTATGCTGATCGTCTGCTCATTGTTTATTATTTTTTACATCTCTAACTTGGGACCCTTCATTCCTTAGAGTATTGTTCGAAAACTGAAAAAGGTGGTTCGAGAGTGTAAAGCAGCACGCTAGGCGGGGGACTGACACTGTCGCCAGTTCTACTGATTTAATCACAGATGATTCCGATGTCGATCTTGATTTTTCAAACGTGCATTTTTCCCGTGGACCTTCTCATAACAATGATTCGGGGATGGGGTCGATATCCAGCTCTACAGGAATGAACGTTGGAATTTCGTTTGACGGTGCAGCCAAGCTTGGTGTCTACCCTACATTGGGCACGAAGGCCGGTTCTGCGGCGCTCGCTGCTCTTACCACCTCACATATTCCGTTCACGTCACCTGACACTTTATTGCTTTCTCAGCCCCTCTCAAAGACCATCCTTGATCACGTTAAATCGCCTAAACCAGGAATCGATGCGCCTCTCGCGCAGCCTGCAGGAATAGGAGCATTACCTTTACCTTCTCGTTCCGGGGCACCATATCACAGCAGTGCTATATCCCGGGCTTTCGTAAACACTATTGGAAGGTTAGGACGGTGGAAGCGGGTCCTAAATGTTAGATCTTCAGCTGCCGTTGGAGGAAGTCCGTACGCAGCCAATATGGCTATCGCGTATATTCCCCAGATCGAAGTCAGGAACCCAAGTCCGGATTCGTCATTTAGTCCATTTTCACTAGAATCAGGTTCTGGTCCTACTTCTGAGATCGCCCGTGACCCCAGGGTCGGAATCGGGAGAGAGATGGTAAATCCTGCGGAAGAACTCTTGCACGTGAAAGGCGGTGTAGAAGAGTATTTGAAGATGCTGAAGCTTGGTCCAACTCATTCTGAAACTGAACGCAGTAACGCATCCGGCTCTGCTGTTGCTCTACCTAAAGAAGGTGTAATAGCACCAAAGCAAAGCAATACTGAAATACCTAGTGATCGCTCGACGACGGTTGATAGCCCCTCTACTGTCGGTAGTCACGAGGATGGCGACGATACTGCTTACCCGCCCCGTCCTCCTGGACTTGATATTCCTTCCCACAGCGCCATCTCAATTTCTGGCTCTTTTTCAGAATCTGACGAGAACAGTACGCGTTCTGGTCTAGATCTTAACCCGGCTCTTGATGGCCAATCCGGGGCAGATACACGGGCTTCTATTGAGAGTGTAGCCGATCCTGCCTCTACTTCTGCGTTATCATATTCAGACTCGGACCAAAGCGAGTCTCATGAAGATAAGCGAGACGGGGAAACAACCTACGAGACTCCGTTCAGGGTGCTAGTGCCAGTCGTTTAAAGAAGGGATGGGCTCCTAACATTGTGTCGTTGGATGATTACGATCTATCTACTTCTGAATCCGATTTATCTAGCATCGAGGATCACAATCAAGCTGAAAGAGACGCTGACGCTGGAGTTGGAATTCGCAAAGGGAAACCGGCACGTCGACTTCCTCTTCGACGTGAGTTCCAGTTCGTGCGTGGTTCAGGCGGGAGCGTATCATCCTTAGGTATACGATCAAGATCATCCTTTGTCCTAAGTATACGATCTAGATCGGGTTCCAGGGAAAGAATTGATAACGTTACTTCGGCTGCTATGCGGACGCGAAGTAGAAATGACGGCTCTCCAACAGCCTCTAGTCGCTCTTCTCGCTCTACTTCCTTGTCGTCTCAGCGAACTACTAGTCAAGCCGGCACAAGTCACGCTGGGGGGTATACTTCTCAATTTCAACAGTGGCAAATTGAGCTCATTTCGGACGATGAAGATGAGGCGGGAGATGCTGAAGCTGCGCTGCGACGGTTAGAAGGTCAGATTGACGTTGAAAGACAGCGAGAAAAGGACATAAAGGTTGGGCGTTGGTTAAAAACTGCTCGAGCGAAAGCTCCCGATGGCATAGATTTCAGTGCCGAAGGGAGTAGAAGAAGGCGCGTTGGAGAGAGAAAATATAGTGTCAGTGCCGAGAGTGTTGGAAGCATGGAGAGTGGTATCAGTCTTAGCGCCGAGAGCGTTGGCTACAAGGACGAGGAAGAAGATTTTTCTGTGAACCTCAATCCGACCGTGACTGTAGCGTCTACTTCTGCGAACACTGAGCATGGAAGTGGATATAAAGCCCAAGAACGAGATAGATCTGGGAGTGTGAGCTCCACGGTATCAATATCTTCATCGAGGGGTTTTGTCAAGTCTGGTACAAGTGTTTCTCCCAGGACGGATGCTGCCTACGCGCGGACCTCGACTATTGCAGCACATACAGCTCGCAATCCTACTGTACTACCCTCCAAGAGAGCTGATTTGAACAGTAATGTGACTTTCAAGCCATCTTCCGTGTCTAGCGCTACTGCTGCTGCATTGGGCGTGACAGCGAATTCTCCCACTTCAGTCCCAATGCCAGGACATGCGCCGTCTGCACCTCTTTTACATCCAGGTTCGACAGTGCCTTATGCTTACCGGTCTTTTATTCTCCTTCATCGTTCCGAATTACTTGCTCAGCAATTCATGATCATCGAGGCTGATTTATTCAAGAAAATCAAATTTGAGGAGATTATCTCGCATCAATGGGGACAGGCCATTGAAGATGTGAATGTACGGGATTGGGTCTCGTTTGTGAAGGACAGAGCAAGATTAAAGAATGCAGGAGCGACGTTTGGTAATGGTGCCAACGGCGACAGCAACGGCTCGGACTCTAATATCGGGGCACATCCGCATTCAACATCCATACTTCACGCCGCTACGCATCCTAAATTGAGCTCCATCTTGGCATTACGTGCAAGATTTGACCTTGTTGTAAATTTCATCGCTTCGGAAGTTGTTTTAACACATCCAGTGGAGAGGGTGATCTTGATCGAGAAAATCATTCGTATTGCCTGGGTACGTCACTGATAATTTATACTGATAAAGTTGTTCGTCTTATCGCTGTGATTGTCTAGAAAATGTATCTTCACAACAACTTCAATACTCTCGTCGCCATTATCTCCGGTTTACAGACACGATGGGTGAACAAAGCCATGAGTAAGAAATGGAACAAAGTGGGCATGTGGGAACAGCGTATTTTCGAGGATCTGAAACGGTTCGCATCACGTGAAGGAGAGTTTAAGTATATCCGAAACGCGACGGCTGCATTGATTGACCAAAGGCCATTGAATTCGGGAGCAGAAGGTGGAACCATTAGTTCCCCGTCTGTTGCTGGTAACGCATTTGATAAAGACAAGGAGAAAGAGCATTCTTCTCCGCAGGGGCATTCGCACCAGCATCGGCAGCCGTACTGTCTTCCTTTCCTGGGTGCCTACCTGGCACAATTGTATGCCTACGAGAAACTCCCGGATTTTATAGACCCAACTGCGCCAACCGAGCCCGTCTTGATCGATATATCAACTGGCACACTATCTCCCCCTTCACACTCAGAGGTATTTTTCAATCTTCAACCCTTACCGGAGGATATAGCACTGGAGCCATTGATCAATGTTCATAAACAACGGTTGATTGCTGGTGTCATCAAGGCTTTCGTAGGCGCTCAGCATTTAGCTGCGTGCGTACCGTTTGGAGTCGATGTAAAATCATATCAGAGATGCTTCAGGATCCGGTCGCTGGAGACAGAGGTTCTGCAATCGCTTCTTGGCCGAGAAGCATGAACAGGATATAATGGAGGTATATTCTGATCATGTCCAATCCAGGATGATATGTTTTTATTGCCACGCCTTAGACGCATACCTTTGGTGCGCTGAGAAGAACAGGGGTGTGGAAGGAGCTGTTGCTGCTGTGCGTCCATTTGTGTTTTTGTCTGTTTTTATGTTTCGTGTTAGACTTGTTATCAAGTCTTGCTGTGCTTCTTTGCATTCTGGAGCCTTTTCACTCTCTTTGTCACGATTATTGATGCAAGATCGGATGTCATTTTCTTTTTCCTCGCATGCTAAGTACAAATAGTATATATACCTGTTTGATACCTGTTCATAATCTGTTCTCATTAAACATGCCAAAATTAATAATGGTCAATATACATGCTATTAGCACTTTAAGAAGGGATAACGCTCACTCGTGGTGCAGTGGACAAGTGGATTGTGAAGCTTGTCAACTGCTGACAAATCTGAGTGCTCCCTGTTCGCGCCTGTGGCTCGGCAGAGTTTCGCAAAATGACCACCTCTTCTTCCCTTCCACTTTCTTTAGATCATGTCATTGAAGCACAGATTCTGCATACTACCACGACGCGAACATTGCACGCCCACAATTTTTCAAAAACTTCCTCTCGTGCCACATACGTCCTCACCGACATCCTTTCGCGTTACCTGGTATTGTTATCTGAGACGTGCGCCAAGTACGCTCAACATGCAGGACGGACGGGTGTAACTGTGCGCGATGCTATCTCGGCTCTGAGTGAAATTGGTGTTGATATGGAAGAACTAAGAGAGTATGCAGAGGGCGAGGCAAACGAGCTGGTACGATACACCGCTCAGACAGCAAAAAGGGCCGAGGAGTTGACCGAGATACAAGGTACGGCTGACATCTACTGCTCTGTGTTTTTCAATGTTGAATCTGTTTTGTAGCAATCATACAGGATGGTATATTTCACGACTCGTCTAATGATATACCTCTTGTGTACGCACCATTAGAAGGGGACTATGACACCACCACTACTGACGATGACGATGATCATGACAATGACGATGAAGAGAGAGGATCTTCCTATCAAAATAGAAGAGAATACTGAACAACTCTTGGATAATAATAATCTTAGTTTCACAGATGCAACCGTCTCAATGTTGATGGATTTGGAAACTGACCCTTCATCCATTCATCCTCGAAAACGTACACGGCTGTCTGATTCTAATTCTGACTCGTACTTCCTTGACTACGTTCCGAGTTTTTTCCCTCGATTTCCCAACGGAATTCACTCATTTCCTCCTTCCTCAGTCGTTTCTGTAACCGGGGAATCGACTCCTCCTTTAAGACCACCTCCATCACCAACACCACCGCCAGCTTTACCGCAGACTCATTCACCAGAGGCTAACGGTCCTACGACCGAGAATTCACAATTGCAGAACGGAACGAGAGTCCATTTAGCAGTTCGACAACCTTCGCCTGCTCTTCCTGCACTGGCGTCCGCTTCGTCCACATATCTCGCCAGCATACCGTGCGAAAACTCCTCCCTTGCGAACGCTCCGGAATGTCATTTTCCGAAACCTGCTTCCTCCGTACCCTCCAATGACAATATATCTATGTCTACAATTCCGTCGCTATTATCTTCGTATTCCTATTTGCAGTCTTCTTCCCTTTCTACTTCCGGTGCTTTGACGTCCAATCCTCTGCACCACAGTCTCGCTATGATGATGGTGGGACTTTCATCTAGAGCGTATTCTCCAGCACCCACTATGTTTGGAACGAGTAGCGTGAATACATGTGTTCCGCGCAGAGTTGCTTTTCTACCTGCCCACGCTGTCCCATTAGACAAGAATGGCAAACCTATATTGAACTCTGCTGCTACCCCGGTCCCTACCACCCTTCCCCTTCCGCCACCCGAATGGCATGCTCGTAGCGTAGCAAGTCCGGTCGCTTATGTCGAACCAACAACTATGCAAGGCAGTAGAATTCCCATTCTAGCCAGAAATATACTATCTGTAAGTCTCATCATTACCTGTTATCTGACCCTAAGAACTAAAGTGATTTCCTCTTGCAGCACCAGGTTTTGATGAAGGTCTCTCGTTTGACCGCTCCTCCACCACTAGAAAGAAACAACCAGAAGCTATTTTATGGACCGCCAGTCTCTGCTCATTGGAACATGGGAACGAATGCAAGTGCTGGTGCTGGCGCTGGGGAACATAAGACAGCGAAAGGAAAGGAAAAGGGGGAAGAAGAAGAGGAAGCAGCTACTAAAGTCCTTGCTGATGCACACTTACTTGCCACGTGGGACTATGATCTTAAAGATTATAGACAACCTTTACCGGTGGTTAGAAGAGGAAGTAAAGTCGTTGCCCATCATTCGGGATCACAGTATGGCGGCGCTAGCGGGAACGGTTCGTCAACAGCGGCAACTGGACTTTCGAAGAGAAAACGAAGTGAAAGTTTATTTGGACAGTAGAAACATTTTTATACTATCATATTGCTAGTAGTTTTTCCAGATTTGGTTATACGCCCGCATAACAAACAGTACTGTACGATCATTTTCAGAAGTAGTCATAAAACGAGCTAGCTTAACGTCGGCTGCCATAGCTCCTAGTTATTACATTGGTTGTGTATGTTAAACTGAACTTTGTTTTGAAAGTCAAGGAGGCGCCAAAGACATGAATTGAACTAATAGTTGTCAGAATGACTTAGTTATCTTATAAATGAACCATCTGGATGGAATCTCTGCGAATGATAAAATGTGCACCATAGTTATTAACGTGGCAGCATGCATTTAATTCGATCTCTGTCAGTGTCTCAGGCGTATATTGTCGAGGAGTACATCAAAAGTACCGCTGAGAAGGCACAGCAGGTCTAACTGGCCGAACTTGTACAACTTATGACTAGTGTTGGTCACGGTCGTGGAGGAGTTTGGATTTTTCACGACAAGCTCGTATCCATTGTCAGTGCGTCCGAGTTTCTACACTGTGCGAGGGCGTAGTAAGGATTTCTCGCGTCCTTCGGGAAGGATATACTCATATAGGTTAAACGCTGGTTGGTGATATACGCCCCAGTAGTTCCGCCAACATACCTGGATAGGCACAAGCAACAAACGTTTCTAGTAAAAACAGGCCGGAAACGTCCCAGGAACGATTTTTGTTATCCTCTCTCACATGTCACGACCCTCACCTGTACGTTATATTAACCTGGTTCTAGTTCTAATATGGCCTAATAAATTTATAAGGATACCAAAATACAAATACACCTTAGCCACAAAAATACGGGGGGGGGGTTGATTATCATCGAGTATTTCGGCGACCAAGTTCACTGAGAATGTGTCAATACTACTATCATAATTGAAAGTGTGTACGGACCTAAAACAGGACTCAATGCATGATTTGAGCTCCCTATAGCTTACTACCAAACAGCTTTGTTCATCTCGCGAAACCAACATGATACGTTCCTCACTCCCAGCATCCAACTAAGCAGTAGTGTAAATCATCCGAGTACGGGAGGGATAAAACTTATTCACCTTGTTGAGACACGTCAACACATGCGAGAGATTCATTATAGGATTTCCGTTTTCATCCACTTGATGGAATACGTAGTCCCTGAATAATTGTAGCACATAACGATCACCAGTTTCTGACCAACGAGGAGCGCAATGAAATCTATATTAAATTAAAGTTGAGCACACGAGAAGACCAGAAGTGAAACTCACTCAGGACGTTCATTGATAAATCCTAGTTTACACAAAAGCCGCACGACCCTCCCATTTTCCAACTCACGCGTCAATTCCCCTTCCAGCCTATCCGCTTGCCTGCAATTTTGTTAAATTTTGACGTGATCTAAAACATAAAGTCATGGATGCGTACCATTCTAAGGCCTCCATTTCAAGCACTAAGTGCTGTCCTATCATATCAAATAATTGATTGATTGACTATGGACTCCTTAAGTTTATAATCCAATACGCTCTCTTGAATATTCACCTTGTGTGCTGCTGGCTTTCCTAAAAGGAATATAATAACAGCCTTTAAATCTGCTGAATAATTTCTTGTCACTGTTTCCAGTGATTTTGTCAAGTTATTTCCCGCCATTAGATTATTACAACATAGAGCCAGAATCAAACGCCCAAACTGTAATAAATCTTCTTGCTACTGACAGGTAAATCAAGTGAGAACTGATGACATGTCGATTACTCACTTGCAGCAGATGTACATCTTGACGTGTGTCGTAAGTCAAGATATCAACCAATCCACAACATCCAAGTCGAACACTAAGTTGCTATTCATCCAAATTCCACAAAACAAATAGAAACAAGACATACCGATTTTTCCCTGTCAGTAAAATTTTGGTTGAATCAACTAAACGTATTGCTAATCCTGCTAAATGAGCGACTCGAATAGCACTTCCAATTTGGGAAATGTAGCTCCATAAAACCTTTTCTGAAATAGATGTAGATGATTGATTGTTAGAAAGCGCGCTATTGGGTCTTTGGGTTTGCAAGGAGAGCTTCAGGTGCGCATCGAAAAGGGTTACTGAACAGGGATGATAATCATAAGATACAATCAATGCTAGACCAAATTAATGAATGTCGATATTACGCTGGTAAGAAAGCGGTTATAATCGCACAGTTGTCGCCGAATGCTCGAGAGGTAAATGCCTCGTGCATTGACACAATACTTGGATGTCGGATTTTGGACCAGACCTCGACTACATCAAAAGCGGCCTCATTGATTAGTCTGAAATCTGGGAGGGGTTGATGAACAAATCAAAAGCGATGAGTGTATTACGTACTTTCAATACGACGAAGCGCATAGGTTAATCCATCCGTTGCAGAAATTGCTTTATATATCGAAGAGTACCAATTACCAAAATTAGGTCTGCGTTCCTTTCCGTTAGGCATCACCGGGTTCTCGAGAGATACAAGGGTATGATATCCTTGTAGTTCGTCAGGTAAATTAACCATTTGCAAAGGAAGAATTGTCCTTGTAGTCTCAGAGCGTTGTGTCAAATCTTGACGAAGAGTATCCGACATGAAGAAGGACGCGAGGGGGTTATCCAATTTGGTGTTGGTGTTATAAGTGTGAGGAGTGTAAAGGTGATAATTCAGCTGGAAAAATTGCCATCGAAGAAGATTTACAGTGCTTAAAATGCGTACGTACTGGTTGCCGAACAAATCCATTCGCAGGCGGAGGATAGTAACTATCCAATTGAACACCCATCCCCCCTGCGCCCATTGGTACCGATCCGTTGTTAATTACTGTATCGCCACCAACATCATAATTGTTCTAACGATGACTTATGAGGGAACAAAACTACCGTAATGCCAGACTTATACACACGAGCTGCATATTATGCATTCCTTGTATAATTTGGTGGGGGCTGTCCTTCTCAACATTCGGATGGGGAGCGTCATAGGAATCATAATGATCATAAGCAGCTGTGGGAGAAAGTCTAAAACACCCCTCAATTACCAATAGTGCCGATTGGAAAGAAGACTCAACACAGTGTGACCCAAGGAACCACTGGAAAAACCTTCGGTTGAGAGGGCGCCTTTAGGCACGAAGACAGGCGCATTTATATTTTGGGTTGTTTGCGCGTTCCCCCCCTTTGACTGTTGATCACGCTGGAACGTGGAGTCTATATTCGCACTATAAAATTCAATAAAGCTAGAAGGCGAGGAAGAGAAAGCATATACAACTCTGTTGAAGTGGACGCTCGCTCCGTTTCGCTCTTTTTCTATTCGGAAGGAATACTCAAGTGGCACATCTTTTGAATAGAAGGAGGCTCACGGGTGGGTGGTAGAAAATGCAGCCGAGACCTTCGAATTGACACACACTGAGTTTCAGTCAGGACGACAAGATCTGACTGTAGAAAGGATACAAGAGCCATATACCCAAAGTTTAAGATGTTCCCGCATAGTTTTGATTCTGAGATCATTTTTTAAGGCTTTAGGACAATGCTGAAAGAAAAACAACAGACAAAAAAAAACTGACGCAGCTGTTCTGACTGGATCTGAGCTGGGGAACCATCGGAACGGGGAGGTGCTATTATTTTGACAGCAGCTGAAGTCGGTCGTGAAAAGAAAGCAGCCATGTGCGATGCAGAGTGTAGCTAACCGAGTCCTGCAGCCCAGAGGTGTGTGTAGTCGCTCGTCGTGCTCACTGAGGTCGCTGAGTGGACGATCACTACTACTGTCCTAACCTAATATTTGTTATTAGCAAAGCTTTCTCGAGGCGCCTTCGGTAAACGCCGAAACCGGTTATTATTTCATGACGTCAATCACATGCTTAGTCATGTCACGCATGTGTCACATTACATAATAATAGCATTCCCTTCCATACTTCGGCCTCGACGACTGCCTTCGCCTTTGTTGCATTGTAATCATCTGCGCGTCATGTCTCAGCCGACGATCATTCCCGTAAGCTCAAATGCAGACGAGCCTCCATTTAAAAAGCAAAAGAAATCAAAACCTAAGACCAGTAATGTCTTCTGCGTCTCGAGTGGATCGTGCCGACTCACCAGTGGTATTCTATAGATGTGGTATACTCGCAGCCAGCGGACACCGGTACCGGTCAGAATACGATGACCCAATTAGTGTACGCTGTCAATTATCTGAAGGTACAACATTAATTCATTACGTTTGGTGCATCTTTGCTTTAATGTTGTTAAGAATCATGGAAATCCAATGCGCCTTCAAGAACTAGCAATCATTACCGACACATCTTTATTTTCCGACCCAATTCTTCTCGAAAAATTCAAATCTCATGATCGCATTATATATGATCCAAAAACAGACTTATATTCATATCGAGTATCAATCATTATCATCTCCGACACCTGATAATTTTTTTTGAACTAATTTCAGCATGATTATACTTTCACAACGAAAGCCGCCCTTTTAACTGAGATCCAGCGTCATACTCGTAACGGTGGCGGTCTTTCGGTTCGGTCTTTGAAGGAATCCTGGAAAGAAGCACCACAGGCCATTGAAGAGCTCGAGAAGGAAGGTGAAGTTCTTGTCACAAGGACAGCAAAAGACGGACAAATGCGCCTTGTATTTTGGAACGAAGTCAAGGCAACTGAGGAAGCCGGTGGTATGCCTGTAGAGCAAGGTGTGTGTTCATGGTGTGTCATGCCATCAACACTTTTGTTCTAGAACTCCACCCGGAATGTAGAGTTTCAAGATCTTTGGAGATCATTGGTTGTTCCTGAAGATGCTGATCTTCTTAAGTCGCTAGCCTCCGGTCGGTCTTTCATATTACCACTACAATAAGTTACTCACAATTACTTTAGAGGGGCTGCAGGCAACAGCCTCCGAAGCCGTTATACCTAAACCACCCACAACGAAGAAAAAAGGAAAGAAAGGAGCCATTCGGCAGCGGCCAACTCGCATTACAAATGTTCATCTAAAAGAAGACATCGATTTAACAAAAGATTACGTTGCTAATCCTGCATCTACGAAATAATTTATCTGTTTTACCCATTTTGTATTTCTCTGCTTTCACTAGATCCATATACATGTAAAGAGCCTGACATCATTATAGGAAACCGTGTATTGCTACATATGTAAATCACTTCAGTTACGACGTTAAAACTGGTAGGTCTAGCCGAAGCTTTGACCGAAGAACAGTCCTGCTCTTATTTTCGGTTGCTATCGTATTTGGACCCTTGTGCTTTCAACTCGCTATGTCCATTCTTTTCCAATTTTGCATCAAAAGTTCCTTGGCGATAATAACGTACAATACGTTCCAATAGACTTGAGGTCGATATATCCGGGGTTCTTCGCGTAGGTAAAAATTTACCTGTGTATACCACGCCTTTAAATAAAACTTCATAATCATATTCATTGATGTTTTCCTTACCCTGAGATTTCACATAAGCGTACACATCATCATGATCTCCGCTAGCATATGGGGCCTCATCGTGTGCGACATAGTCAATTGCCCATTTGTCCAAGAAGGCCTGGTCTATCACCCATGGCGCTTCCTTAACAATCTCATCCGCCCAACGGCAATGCCGGATGGATTCACAGCTGTACAACAGTTGTTTGAGTTGGAATAACAAGAATGTGGGGTATCAAGACTCCTGACCGTTCTTCGTGGTTCATCGCTGTATCCGACTTGTGCAAGCTGACTATTTCATCCGAGCATACACCTACCATCAGATGAACCGACGGAAAAGACAATTTGGCTTGACGTAACTGTAGCGCGTGCCTTGACGAGATTGCAAAGGAATCAAAGTATTATTCTTAATAAAGGAGCAACATGAACCTTACCCATAATGGAACAGATCGTATACGCCTAGCCCATTTTTATCAGCTCAAAGTCATGTATAACAAAGAAGGAAATTTAGAACGCTACCGTCAGCGTAAATCCTTACGGGTCTCCCTACTGGTGGGGGATTGATAGTGAAAAATCCGCCAAGATTGGATTCACGAATGACATTCCTAACCCAGGATTGAATTTCTTCCTCAGTCAAGCTGCTTGGATTGAAAGCAATGGTTTCAGAATAATTGGTGACATCTCCGGGGGCGGTAGTGGTGGGAGTTGGTTCTGCAGTTCGGTGGTCAGCGATACTTACTTCATCCTGATATTCATGTTGCGTGGTAGAGAGGGTGAGATTCGACATAAGGGTCATTTCGTTTGAAGTACCAAGGATCGGGGACGCCAGAGGTGTACCAGAACTGGAGGGAAGGTCCTCTCTTTTGCTACCGCAGTTGAGCTGGACTCTACATCGCCATCGTATGTTGGAGAATCGACACCATCATCAACATCTGACGAGAGGATGGCGGTGATGCGGGATGCATGGTGCGTATGGGGATGTACATGTGACTGATAAACATGAGGTTGTGTTCTCTTCATCTGGAACAGTTGAGCCCGTGCTGCAGAGCCTGTAGGAACATTGGAGCCCGAAGATACCGCTAGGGATGACGACGGCGCATTTCCATGATGTGTCCTTGAGGGAGGTATTGATACTGTGGATCCGCCGTCATCGGTGAGTGGATCATTGTCCTCTGATAACACCAACAAGTCGGTTAATGGCTTTAGCGGGAGATCTCAAGGAAGGACATGCTTACCTTCGCTTGCATCATAGGCTGGGGAGTCGAGATGTGTATGTTTTGTCAACGAGAAAGATCGTTTGCCGTGCAACATGTTGAAAATGGGTGATGGCGACGGGAAAGCAAGCCGGGGATGTGAGTATATGAATATCCGGCGGGGTGGCGGGATACGTTAGGATATTCGGACTCATAAGGTCTCCAAGCTCCAACTTTCAGTGGTTAGATTGGCACGACATCATAGACAACATCATAGACGTTGCCGAATGATGCCTAATGCGTTTAGTACTGTCAACGTTTTACAAAGCTAGTACATCTACGTAAATACTCTTTATAGCGGAAGGGAACGATGACCCAAAGCTCGAATCAGTTTGCATCCCCAGAAATACAACATTCGAAAGGTTCGTCAACCGCTCCCGTATGAATAAATTATCGATAACAATGTCAAATATGTCATACGGTCCTACGATCCGTCATAACTCGTACAATACATCCAGTCCCGGCTACTTCTGTCAGCTAGTTTGTGAAAGATGTCAGCTTTTATGTGTCAAATAAACAAAAGGTGATATGTACTTTTTCATGCCATGTCAACAGTACGTTAGCAGAGACATCATTGGCTCCATACGTCGCCATGCCTTTGTATATGTACTTCATCAAAGTATCCTGCAAATCTGGATCCAAAGTTTTCACTATCGTAGGTATATCACCTGACTTGGTCGAATTAAGGATAGATAATAGGGACTGTAATGTAATATTCTAATTGGGAATCAGAAATTTCAATGTCGTTTTGGCTAGCATCAAATTACGACGTGCCTTTGCATCCTCAACATTGGGGCCATAAGGTGCACCGTCTAATATGGTGAATAATGCGCCAGAAGAATCACCTCTATTAGCACAAAAAAAACGATTCCGCATTTTTCTAGCAATACGACATTAAGACTCACTTGGACAAATGTGTTCTTACGGTAGCCTGTTTTTGCCTCGCATCGCTGAGGGCTTGGTTCGCATCTCGTGGATCGGACTCATAGAGTTCTGAATCCAGTAGTACATCCTCATCATAAATGTCGATGTCGATCTTTCTGAAAGCTCGGTCTGCCATAAAGATCTAAATGTGTAGGAGCTGAATCAGTCAAGAGGTAGTAAAGACTTGATCAATTATGTAACTTTGATTTGTAATATACGTGTTATTCCCGCTCAACGAGGACTGCAGCTTAGCACTTTACATATACAACTCCGGGGGTGCACTTTCACCATCTTTTTTTTTTGGCCTGTCTTTTTTTCAATAAAAAAAACGGCTATGGCCAGCCTGCCTACAAAGTTGCCGCCTAGGCACCTACCCACACTGACTATTTCACCCAACGCACACTCTTTGAACAATGACTTTATAATTTCGCCTGATACCCCAGATGGATATTACACCCCGCTCAGCTCAACCAGCTCGGATTCCGTAACTTTCTCAGCATTTGCAGATGGAGATGAAAAACTCGCCCAGGACTTAGCCGTTCTGGAGAAATTACGACGAAGTGTACATCTAAACCTGCAGCTTCGTCCCATTTCATCGTCTTCCTCACGACAGGGACAGCGGTCACCAAGTGTTGTTTCTTCAACTACCTGTAGCCCTGTTGCGGTCAATCCGTTTCACGTTATTTATCCTGAATCCCTTGTCCGCCGATTATCTTCTCCAAGGCGGCCGCTTCTCATTGACACTCGCAATACCGGTCTGTTCCATTCATCCCGCATCTCAGGAAGTGTCAACATTATTATACCATCCCTCATGCTCAAACGCCAACGCAAGGCACCCGGCGGCGTTACTTCTATTCATTCACTGCGTAGCTTCGTGACTACCGAAGCCGGGAGGCGAATATGGGACGATTTGCTGTCCGACCATGGCCAGGGCCTTTGGGATGGTGCCGTGGTTATTTACGATGAAGACATGGATGATCGCGAACGTGACTCGGCTCTATCTTGGAATTTACTTTCTCTAATTGATGGCATATTCCAAAGTACATCTAATACAGTCATGTATTTGCATGGCGGTATTAATGCATTCCGTTGTATATCAAACGCTCCTTCATATCTCACGTCCGATGAGGATGACAATGATGAGGATGATAATTATCATTTCTCTCCAATTGCTGCCATCGTTTCACCTTCCGTTGTTAAGCATTCTCCCACCTTCTCTCAATCACCCAGATCCACCCCTTCCCCGCAAACCGAAGACAGTACTTCTCGTACACCACGAGTCATTCCGTCAATAACAGGCAGTTCTCCGGATTCGTCTCCAAAATCTGTCTTGTTAGACACGAGCAATCCCCCCTCTCAGTTTGCCCTTTTTACGAAACCCTTTCTCGATACTCTTGTCACTCATACTCCCACCGGGCAGCAACTACACCATCACGCATCACAACCTAACCTTCATGACGTTCCTTCATACAGCATCCGCAAAGCAAGTGTTCCCAATCTCCATCGGCTCGATACGTCTTTTGTTGGAAGATTATCGATAAAGACTCATAACCCTCACCCTGCAACAATATCTCGCACGCTCGCTTTACCTGTCCCTTCGGAGGGATCCAAACAAATATCTTCCCCTCGTTCTCCCTCATTCCTGAATTTACGCAGCGACAACCCTCCCTTCATGCATCACGATCAAGGTATTGAGGAAGGCTCATTGCGAACGCCTGTTACCGCTTATTTTACTGCAACGTCTGGCCCATCTATTCGCCCCACTTCACCTATGACCGCTCGACCACTTCCAACATCACCGACATCTGAGGTGCCAACTTTCACGGTATCCTGCATTTTGC
Organism: Phallus indusiatus; assembly: GCA_027605045.1. Classification (NCBI taxonomy): domain Eukaryota; kingdom Fungi; phylum Basidiomycota; class Agaricomycetes; order Phallales; family Phallaceae; genus Phallus; species Phallus indusiatus. The sequence goes on along the minus strand of JAQFWX010000115.1, from coordinate 94,546 downwards.
CTAATTTTCTATTCTTGGGCTCCGAGTTAACAACAAAAGAACACGTTCAGGAGCTGCAAGATTTAGGTGTAAAGCGCATACTAAATCTCGCTGCCGAATGTGATCCTGATGATCATGGTTTGGATCTCAGAAACTCATTCGAGCGTTATATAAAAATTGCCATGCGAGATACAGTTGAGGAAGAAAATGTTAATCAAGGAGTACGTGAAGTATGCGAATGTTTAGGTGAGAATTATTCTCCGACAAGTTCAGATCACGGGGTTCAGTGTCGTTATTTTTCTTAGATGACGCTCGTCTTCACTCCTCCCCAACGTATGTTCACTGTAAGGCTGGGAAATCACGTTCAGTAACAGCTGTTATGGCCTACTTGATTCACGCCAATCACTGGACCCTATCGCAGGCGTACGCGTTTGTTTTAGAACGACGGAAAGGCATTTCACCGAATATTGGATTTGTGTCAGAGTTGATGAATTTTGAAGAACAAGAGCTGGGTGGGAAGTCTATTGGGGTTGTCCCAAAGACAGACGATGACGAAGGTCCCGGTGATGGTCATGGTTATGGCACAAATTATGGCTATGGGCCTGGCGCGCGGCGTAATGCACATATGCGGGAAAGCCTGCCTCCAGGTCTTGCATCGACTCCCGATATAGCATCAAATCCAACAGGGACGAATGATACTTTAGTTTCCCGAGTAGGGGATCAAGGTCAAGAGCTAGAAATCAAGGATAGCAGCGGACGATATCGACATAAAAGAAGAGCACCTGTTGACGAAAATACCCTACAACCTTCTCGGCGAGTCAGTAAGGCTGGTTTGGAGAGCGGCGACTGGACTTAATATCTATTATTATCCTTCATTTTCATTTTTCATTTGTTATTACTGAATTTCTTATATTCTATATTTTTTTAGCAGTTCGACGTTTACAATTACACTAAACCAAAGTCCACGCTTTTCACCTGAAGTTTAAGCACCCCCTGCGAAGTTTATTCAGCCGCAAAAGACAGTCCAAGTTCTCCTAAGCTGGCGTCGCTGTTAAAATGAAACGTCAACTATATCTACCACAGTCACATGTCTGATGCGCGGTGCATAAGATCAGCGAGACCATATGCTCAGCTGTCAACGGAATATTTCCAGGGCAGTTGAGGATTCTCTTCCCACTGTCGCTGTCGCGTGTCGTGTGACATCACCGTTGGTTAGCTCATTTTGATTCACGCACGATTTCGGTTCCTCACTGTTCCTCATCACGTTTCTTGCTTCGTCTTTTCCTTTCTTTAAAGGCATCATTTTTAAATATTGGCGCTAATTTTAGCGTTGGGCTCGATTGGCGTAGAAATCAGACGTCTCATGCGCTCCAAATGAACAGCATAGACAACACGTGCATGTTCTTATTGGTCCAGTACTTCATGTTCAGGATGCTATGGTGAAAATGACATTGCCAAGAAGCACATTTTTCGTCGGCTCACAACAGTAAGCTATTCCTATAGGCAGCCCAGTCATTGTTGTTTGCCCTAAGGGGAATTTTTCTCCTCTGATATCTTTGATATCTCACTCCCGCGCTGATCGAAGCTCGAATAATCGAGTTATTGATTACCCCTTCCTCAATGGTAACTATTACCCCGCTGGTTATAATGTATATAAACCGCCACAAAAAAGCTCAAGATGTGTGAAGTCTTGATTGTCTCGTCATGTTTCCCTTGTCAGCTTTCCTCCCTTGGACTTTACCTGCCGCTGTCTTTGCAGCTCAAGTATGTACCCCGTTGCTGGCTGAAATTGCATTTTCATGACTCAACTTCCTGTAGGTCCCCACCTTCAAAGCACCGTCTAGTGGGCCTTTGATTCCTTCACCTAACTTTGGACAGCCCAGCAATGGTACTCTCCCAAAAAGCGATGTAGTCCCCGGAAAAGCATTCGATCGCTTTCTCCAGGTAAGTCAGCCCCAAGTATCTTGTCTAAAGGAGGAGTCTCAAATCCACCCATCAGATTTGGTTAGAGAACACTGACTTCGCCACGACCAATAGTACTGTTGGTATCTCCATCTAACAGCGTGATACCCTATGTAAAACTTACATTTGTGGGGAAGCAAACTTTTCTTGATCTAGCAAAACAAGGGATTCTCCTTGATCAGTATTTTGCTTTGACGCATCCCTCCGAACCTAACTACGTTGCTTCGGTTGGTGGTGATTTCTTTGGAATGCACGACGATGACTTTTACAACATTCCAAGCAAGTAAGTTTTAGTCTAATCTTCTCCCACAGTTGATTATGGATAGATCTTGATTAATAATCAGTATATCAACGATTGTCGACTTGTTGGAGGCTAAGAACATTTCCTGGGCTGAATACCAAGAATCCATGCCAACGGATGGATTCCAAGGTTTCAAGTAAGTAATGAGGTTTCTGTAATGTACTTATGTAACTCACCTTCACTAGTTTTACACAACCGGATTATGTTTCGCCCTCAGATCCCCCATATACTTACTATGTGCGTAAACACAACCCGTTGATTATTTTCGACTCCGTGGCCTCCATTCCTTCCCGAACATCTCGAATCCGCAATTTCAATGGGTTTGCGGCTGACGTGAATGCATCCGTCATTCCACAATGGGCTTTCATAACTCCAAATCTGGTTGATGATGCTCATGACACAAACATTGACTATGGGGCGCAATGGCTTCAATTCTGGCTCCTCCCTCTCCTCAATAACACAGCCTTCAATGACAACCGAACAGTTATTCTGCTTACGTTCGACGAAAATGAAACGGATACGGTCAATAACCAAGTCTTTACTTTACTCCTGGGCAATGGGATCCCAGAAAAACTTCGCGGAACCAAAGATTCGACCTACTATACCCATTATTCCATTTTAAGTACCGTTCAAAATAACTGGGGTTTGGGCTCACTTGGAAGAGGTGATACAAATGCGTATGTCCCTCTATTTTAAACTGATGATATGATTCTAATGTGGAATGGTTGTACAGAACTATGGCTAATGTTTTTTCTTTCGTCGCCGAGCAAACCAATTGGCAGAACGTAAATGTCACCGGTGATGCTATTCCATTAACCAACATCAGTGGGCCGATCCCAGGTGCTCTAAATGCGAATGCGTATGTTCCATTTACGGCTCCCAATGTGTCAGCCGTAGGTGCAGGAGGAGGGAAAGTGTTTACTGCATCAAACCTCAATCTTAGCTTTACTTCTGCAGTCGCTCCGTCGCCTGTGAATTTGACGGGCGTTGGTGAGCTAGTTCCCGCCAGTGGGCCACTAAATACTTCAGCCACTGCTCCTGCTCCAGGGTCGACTCCTACAACCTCAAAAGCTACTAACTTGGTAGTAACACACACCTCTTCAATGCTTGCTGCCCTTGTTGTCTATTTCTATATTTTGTAGATATATCCGTATATGTGTCTTTTTGTGTCACACAAGGAAACTCATGTATGATGTATCCGAAGTCCAACCAGCTTCACATTATGATAAGCGCAGTGTGTAATCCTTTTCTGATTTACCGCTTGAAATCCTATGTGCATTATAGTATTAATTGGCTGTTGGAATGTGCCCTAAGAAATCATCGGGGGTGTGGCAGACACCCGAGCGGCATCATCCTCCAGATAACCACCCATGTTATCGGGAAGAGCAAGTCCTGGGTCTGTCTGTGATCTTAAACGTCCACCAAAGAGTACAGGTCCATTTTGACTTCTAAAAGCTGAGATGCGAGCCTCGACCTCGGGCCCTGAAGACTTATGAATCCTTTAAACAAAGCTGAGGTTACTGACTTACGGAAATGTCTCATAAGACCTTGAATTGGCCAGGCAGCTGCATCTCCCAAGGCGCAAATAGTTTTACCTTCCACTTGTTTACTGAACAATATTACAGGTGAAGAATTCACCGGTCATTGCAAAAATTGACATACGTTAGTTCGAGCAGCATATCAATTTCGCGATGGTGAGCACGACCTTCTACCATACGATCCATCATGTTCATCATCCATGTGGTCCCTTCCCTACAAGGCGTGCATTGTCCGCACGATTCGTGCTTGTAGAACTAGATCTCGGTCAGTCAAAAAAACTTCTTGACGGAGACAGATCACAAACGTGTGAAAAACGAGCGATCGCTTTGACAATGTCAGTAGTTTTGTCCATAACAATGACGGCGCCCGTTCCAAGACCGCTTTGTGCGTCTTTTAACGAATCATAATCCATCCTGTAACACGTAAGACTTGGAAACAAAAGCCAGGGGAGAAAGCCAAAAAAAGCAATGAGGAACGTACAGAACTTCTTCACATTTATATTTCGGCAAAACGGGAACTGAACATCCACCAGGTATAATGCCAAGAAGGTTGTCCCAACCTCCTTTGATACCGCCACAATGTTTTTCAACAAGTTCCTTCAAAGGAATGCTCATTTCTTCCTCAACCACGCATGGGTTGTTGACGTGTCCACTGACGCAAAACAGCTTTGTGCCTTGATTTCTTTGCCGTCCAAAACCAGCGAACCACGTTGCACCACGACGACAAATTGTAGGTGCTACTGCAACAGTTTCGACGTTGGCGACGGTTGTGGGGCACCCAAATAACCCGACGTCAGCAGGGAATGGAGGCTTCAGCCGAGGTTTCCCTTGTTTACCCTCCAAACTTTCAATCAATGCAGTCTCTTCGCCACAAATATAAGCACCTGCGCCACGATGAACATAAACATCGAAGCTATAACCGGAGCCACAAGCATTGGGGCCTAAAAATCCAGCTTTATAGGCCTCATCAATAGCTTGTTGCAAGTGCATTGCCTCTTGATAGAATTCGCCGCGAATGTATATGTACGCTATTGTAATACAATCATAAATCTACATTTAATACGGAGAGAGAATTACAAGTAACACTTACCAGCAGTGGCGTTCATTCCACGTCCGGCAACGAGACACCCTTCAACCAGCTTGTGGGGATCACCACGGAGTATTTCACGGTCTTTACATGTTCCCGGTTCCCCTTCATCAGCATTGACAACTAGATATCGCGGTCTAAAAGATGCTCAACAACCTCCGAATTCTCAAACATTGCAGCCAACCTTTTATCCTTCTCCCAGCCGGGTTTGTTCATAAAGCTCCATTTTAGGCCACTGGGAAACCCTGCGCCACCGCGACCACGTAATCCGGAATCTTTAATTGTCTGAATTATCCACGAATCGCCTTTTAATAATATGTCCTTCGTCTTATGCCAATCCCCACGACTCTAAAAAGTGAAGCAGACAGAAATAAGCAAGGGGAAGGTTTTTGCAGAATGTTGCATACTCACCATGGCACCTTTAATACCATGATCATGACGGCTGTATACATTGGTAAATATACGATCCTATAATCATGAATATTAGTTGCGTTAACAAAATAATGGCAAAGGAATACACCTGGTCTTTAAGACCACCATAGTGTCGCACGGGTGGCTCTGCTACAGTAGCGAATGAGCGACAGAATACTTTTCAGCGAGCAAAAATTCATGAGTCGAGGAGATATTAGGTTGAAGATATTCCGAGTAATGAAATACTTGGTGCTCACCACGGTTCCTGCTGGACGCTTTTAGCAGAGTGCTCATTGGGATCAAAGAGTGTGATTTTTAGCGCCCGTATATTACTTATGTAAGAAGATGAAAACTGTATTGCTCCGGACTATTGCAAGTGAGTCTTAGTGACATTTGAAAAGATATGATTACTGAATAAATGTACGCCTGTAAACAAGAAAATAAAATATGTGTATGCTTCATACATCATGAATGAATGTTATATGTTTCATTAAGAAACGGATTCAATCGCTATTCCGCATAGCCTCCTCCATCGATCGACACACGTTTAAGAGGGATAAGACATCAACACGAGGACATGCCGTTTGGATATACATGTGCTTTAGAAAAAAATAAGCCGTTATACTCGGAGATTTCTCAATGACCTACCCGAAGGAGACGACCAGGTAGAGGGCGTGAAGGTGCCGGTTCTGAGCATAATCGTAGAAAGTCATGAAAATCCTTCGAGAACTGATCCGCGCGCGAAAGCGGGGGCCATCGCACGCCGAGGTCATTGGGATCCTCAACCTCAGAAAATGGGGGATCGAATTCGGCACATTCCCATACCTGAGTTAGAGTGTTATTAAGCGCGGTAGATGGAAACTACGGTGTATGCTTACGGTAGCCCCCAGAGACCAGACGTCAATTTTTAATGCATCATATCGGCCACTTGTGGTACAGGAATTAATAAACGAACCTAGTGAATATAAATTAGAACCTACCTTCTGATTTCCGGAGCTTGCCAATATTGAATCCCCACAATGTCTAGACGTATTGAATTGGTCTGTGGAACTTGAATAGCATTGGAAAGATCCGCTATATCCCTGGTAAATACGTATACAAGGTTCGGTTGAATAAGGCTCACCAAGTTTCAATACGCCGTCACCATTCATGAGCAAATTGTCTGAACGAACATCACGATGTGCTATCCCTTGTTCATTTAAGTATGCGAGCGCGGAAAGGATCTGAGAGAAATATTGAGAAGCGCGAACCCGGCAAACGACGAATATGACTCACGTCTGAAGCGAATCGGGCAATTACTCGCTCTTGGATATCTAAGCCCTCTGCCCCTAGAGCGAGTATATCTGCTAAACTCCTCTCCATCAGCTCCATTTGTATCCAGAGCATGCTTTCAGTAGGCTCGTAAAACAAGGCTTCGGTCTCCAGTATATGTTTATGTCGAATTTTCGACATCAAGCCAAGTTCTCGTTTGAGATGACTGATCTTAGGAGTGCCTTTGGTGGAAATTGGTACTTTTTTTATAGCCACAGTCGATGTAGCTGTGATGTCTTCCTGTGACTGAACTTGAGCCATGTAAACTGATCCATACTGGCCTAGGGCTATTTCTTGTAACTCGGAAAAGACATCTAATGGCTCTACATCGATGGAAATGTACTCTTTGATTGGATGAAGAACGAGCGGCAGGTCTAGAGGGATGGGGTGCATCTGGAAAGACTCTGGAGGGATGGAATTGGAATTCTGCGTAGTTACTATGGCGCGCCCATTCACCGCGATTGATGGCGTCAACGGGACAGATGGACTAGGGGGTTCGACAACTTCTGTGAGATCCAGTGGGACATCATTCTTTCGACCATTAACTTTAGGGCTCTCTTCCGATGATTTGCTCTCTGCTGACCAAGTATCGCTGTGGATACGTCTTAAATCATCGTGTCTCGTGTCTACGATGCATTCAAGCGAGTTATCTCCCTCAGGGGGTGTGAGAGAGGCGGCTTCATCTGATAGCGATGCTGGGGAGGAAGAAATATTGGCTGCACGAACTGAGCTCGAATTCCCGTTAGTCGTGGATAGCTTTCGTATATCAGAAACTGAGTCAGTCTCTGAAGTATCAGGAGAATATGCGGATTTCGATGAATGAGAAAAGGTTGATGCTGAAGGCGAAGGTGTTAGGTTCGGATTTGCGGCTACAGTTGACAAACGGTTGATGGTCGTATTTTTTGGCTGGTACACATCACTAGTAGCCGCTGCGGCTCGTCTCTGTTGCATAATAACAGAAGGGAGGACTTTCCCGATTGGAGGCATAGGTAAAGGTGGTGGACGTCCGATCGTCAACCCACCCGGATTAGAAAGATATCCTGAAGCGGATCTATTATGCGATGATGTCGAAGAAATTGAGGACGTTGGTACGTGCGCATGCTTCACTCCCGTATTAACTTTAAGAGGCACAGGTGGAAGGTCTCGCTTTTGATATGTTGTTGCTGGGATATTGGTGGTTAACGAGGACAGAGGCTGTTGTGAGCCTAATCGGCTGGAAGAAGTTGCAAAAGCTGGTGGTTGCGCGAGTTGACTGTCCTGCTGGATCCGAGTGTTCGCATGAGTTATGTCTCCACCCTGCGTACTGTGCGTGCTTTTTGGAGTCAGCTTCGGGGGAGGAGTATTCACGAGTCCCATAGCGGCCGCTTCTTCTGGCGTTGGGGGTAGGTCCTCTTCAGGCGGTGGTAATGGCGGTGGTAAATCAAAGGACCTTCGAGATAGAATCGAAGTAGGGCGCATTGCAAATGTCGGAGAAAGACTGGGAGAAACCATTGATGTCGATGGCGACAGTGGAGTTATGGCTTTCGGGGTAGTGACAAACACATACTGCGAAGGTGAAGGAGATGGTAAGGAACGTTGAGTGGTGCCAGGAGAGGGTGGCTGTCTTGTCAGAGACGAATCAAAAGAACCGCGGGGAGAATTACGTCCAGGTGTTAGCGTCAATTCTCCGGAGATTGATTTTTCCTGGGCTCCATCCTCCACCTCGACATCTTCCGAGTCCCCGCAATCGCCATCCTTCATATCCAAATAGTTGTCCGCCCAACTTTCTTCATTTGCAGAGTCATCGTATACCTCTTTCGTTAATTCATGCCGAATGGCGGAACTCGCGATTACAGGGGAAGATTCCTCTTGTTCACGCAAGATACCGATTTCCGTCCCAACGGTGCTAGAGTATCTGGGTTCGGCGTTATGATACAGCTTCTCTTTGGAACTAGGTGAGCCTCTTGGACCGTAAATTATTGAGCTACGGCGGGATGTGCGATTTACTTTCGGAGTGAAGAGATTGGGTGCCGTCCCCGAGGAGTTCTGTAATGGACTGGTAGTGGTGCTTTGATTATCGCTTTTCAGATTTGCATTGTTTCCAGAAAAAGAGAATCTCAATATTGTCGACCAATCATCGTCCTGATCGGTGTGAAGAGATAGTCGAGGGGGCGCAGTTGGGGAGGACGAGTGTTCCCCCAGGTCTTCCATAAAGTTATCATTAACAGAGACATCAGGTTTCGACACGCCATTGACTGGATCTAAGGTAGGTGATAGTGAGAGCCTCTCAGTGATATAACTCTCTTCACGGTGATCTTCACCAACAATAGTTCCTGGCGCGGAAGATATGGTTTTGTCGGAATGATTAGATGGTAGCAGGGGTGGTTCCTCGCGAGTAACTTCGGCTTCTTGGTTAACGACATGCATTGTCCGATGGGACTGCGAATTAGTTTGCAAAGGTGAATCATGAGTTGAATTTAAGTCTGCAGCAGGTTGTGAGATAACTGGCGAGACATTCGCCTCGAAAGAGCTTTGTCCTTGAGTACTGGTTGAAGCTTCCCAGCGGAAAGCTTTTTCCAGACCTTTCTCATGAGACCGGTATGGAGATTTAGGTGATGCATACGCAGGGGGAGGTGTAGTAGGGGTTGGATCCTCATTAACAACTCGATACATAACCGGGTGATAATTATGTGTATGGATAGGAGGTGTAATTGCGCTACGTCGTCCAGAGTGAATGTGACTCGTATTTGAAGACTGCTGAGAATATGTAACAGTGTCTGTCGAGGCGCGCAAGCTTGTCTCTGTAGGAGATCGTCTCGTACTGTCGTCGTAATCTGACTGAGAATATGTTTGGTGACTATGAGATGATGGGGTATAGCCAGCAGTTTGTTGGGTATACAAGGGTGATAGCATTGATTGCTGGGTTACGTGCGAAGATGGTGATATGGATTCTCTCGAGTCCGAAGGAGATGAAGAGCGGACGGAATTCGAGAACAACGATATTGATTTCGAGGGATTATTATGGTTGTGATGAAGGTGTGTGCTTTGAGAAGTTTGAGAGGAGGTATTCATCCTTGGAGGGGGGTGATACAATTCGCCAAACTGGGAGAGAGACGTAGTATTCTGGTGAACTGCTGGGAACGTAGCCATGATAGGAGAAATATGATCTCGAGTAGAAGTTGCTGTAATAGGCTGTGTTGCAACGCGTTGGTTGCGAACGACTCGAAGATTATCGATTTCTTCTCGAGTGAAACCCGCAGCAAGAAGAGTGGAGAACCAAGATGGAGGCATTCCCTGAAGACTATCGTTCACATGGATATTATGCTGAAAAAGATGATTCAAGAATGAAAATTACTTCCGAAATGAAAATGAACAAACCTGGAAGTTATACGGTGCAGAGATACCCTCATCATTACACTCAGGCAAAACATTCAGGGAAGGAGAATGAGGTATGTTTGCTGATTTGGTACCCCTTCTTCCTAGGGACGAGAGTTTGGTAAGACTTTTCCGAAGAGCTGTTGCTGGTGAAGCTAGATAGGATGTCTGGGAAGAAGACGCGGGTGTCTGCTGAAGAAAAGGAGAGACTGGAGACTGGAAACGAGGGTAATCACTTGATGGTGAACGCATCGAATTATATGAAAGATCGGGTGTACTCGCTGCCCCAATCGTCGAGGTATACATGAAGAAACCGGAGTTGCTGTCATAAGCCGTCGGCGGTGGATGAGGCGGTGGCAGAGAAGATAATGGTGGCGGCTGCGAGTGCCCAGTGTGGCTATTATGACCACTTGCGCTATTTATTCTGAACAGCCGTAAGCCGGGAAATCGACTTTTTGAGTCCATTTGTACGGCGGCGAAAAAGAGAGAAGAAAGCCCGGAAAGGTGTTTGGTGAAGCAAAAGTATGTACAATTCGACAAGCGCTGAAAAGACGCATCTCGTGACGCAAACAATGGACTCGGACTTGGACGTTGGACGTCATTGTAAGCAATGCAATCTACGAGATTTTCTGCCAATTGCTTGTGTACATTGCAAGCATGACTTTTGCTCGTCTCACATATTTGATCATGCCTGCAGCTCTCAACCCGTGGCCACTAACTCGACAACTCACGAGAACGTCACATCATCATCATGCTTTCTTTGTCCTCAACTCTCGATTTCAACATGCGCGAATTGTGCCAAACCTGTGTGCCCAGTACATCGATTTCATAGCAATGACTGTGTCCCACCAGCCGTCACGTCGACATCGTCTCCAGTTGTAACGGGTGCAACAAAAGCAGGCAATCCCGAAGCTCGTGCCCTGCTTGCCAAGCACTTCCCTGCTAAAGCCAAACCGGCCGGCATCGCCACAAAAGGCTCAGAAAACCCTCACATCCAACAGATCAAATTTAAGCGCAGTGCTATTCCGTTGGTGGCCAAAGATGCCTCCACGCCGATCAGGGAGAGAATTCACTTCAAAGTTCGGTTTCAATCACAAGAGAGAATCTTTTGGTGCTCAAAGGTCTAGCAGTCTAGCACAGGATTCTATAGATAAACGGGGCTGACATTCGCCGCAGACCATGATCACCGGGCGTGCTATAGACTTGATTGCAAAAGCATTCCATATAACTATCTCAGATACGACTGTGAGTATGTCTTTTATCCGATGTCGATTCAAGACGTTTCTGAACTTATGTAAGCCGGTATATCTCGCCTCACCAGAAGGAGTGATTTTATCCAATGGAGAAGACATGAAGTCGCAGGTGAAAGATGGAGGAATCGTCAACCTTGTGTTTGGCAGCGAATAAGCTTACAACTCTATCGATTCTTTTCTGCTGATGTCCACTATTTAGGCCTCGCCGTGAAAATTAAATTACATATAACTTAACCAAGCTAATCTTTGTTCCATCGCACTTCAAGCTCGTCCGACTACACAAAACAGATAAATGTTTGAATGAGCCGCCTTCAAATGATGTGTGTGTATGCGGGGCGTGCCATGTTGTCAACCAATTCAATCGGAGACTGAACATTTCACATAAGCCGATGACCGGGCGACAGCTGAGTTTGAAAATAATTGTGGGGGGTTTTTTGGAGGAGAGCCGTACGCCCCTCTAGCCTGCCTCACCGTATTATAGTACCACTAGTAGTGCAGAGCATCCGCGCGCTTTCCAGCAGTACTATTTAACTGTACACCACCTCTCGACAAAGTGAGTTTTTCTTATTGCAGTTACGTGTCTTCTGGTCTTCTCCACGACATTCTATCCTTCTTTTTTGCTCATCGTCACCCCCGCCGTCGCTGTCGAGCATCCGAACGAGGTCCTCCCTTGGCGGTGTCCTAATCGTGGGACGCGCTTGGTCCGAACTCGCTAGCGCGTTCCCCACTGGATTTTCATTGCTCCTTTATATCTCTACCTTCGTCATAAACTAGTTTCTGATATATTTTTCCGTTCTAGATGCCCAAAGAAACCACCAAAGTCACCAAGGTGAGCCTTATTAGTTCCTCAGTGTATAGACTGCATATATCTATCTCTCCAATTTATTTATTATTCTTTTTCTTAGAAAAAGGCTGCCGCCGAAAAAAAGGTGCCCAAGAAAAACAGAGATGGACCTAAACGAGCCCTTTCCGCGTACATGTTCTTCAGCCAAGACTGGAGGGAGAGGATCAAGGCTGAAAACCCTGACGCCAGCTTCGGTAATCCCTATTTGTTTAAATAAGTCGTAGCATTTACAGTTACCTTAGGCGAGGTTGGAAAACTCCTAGGTGCTAAATGGAAGGAGCTAGATGAAGATGAGAAAAAGGTTGGTGACCCAGCCTCTCACATTCCCAATTTAATGAAGTGCAAAACATTGTAGCCCTACATTGAACAAGCTACCCAGGATAAAGCTCGCGCTGAACGGGAGAAAGCCGCAGTCAATGTATGTGTCCAAAATTTATCCCGTTGAAAAAGTTATTTCTGATTATGGTATGTTTTAGGGAAAGAAAGATGCTGGCAGCGATAAAGACGACGACGATGACTAAGAAGGACACATGTGTACCAGTAAATCTGTTTTCTTATGCTTCCGGTACTTTTTCTTTTCTTTTCTATCTTACTTTTTATCTGTTTTCTCGTTCCCTTCTCACCTTTTTTTTGAACGCTATCTGTCTCATTGGAACAAATTCTCTCGAGTCTCGTTGATACATTGCGCACATCGCTGTTCGTGTGCTGTAGTGCTCTCATTTTCATTTGTCACGTTGCTTTCTGATTCTGATTTCGCATGTGTATGTAAATGTAGACTGGTATAAAAACGTGCAGGCTGACTTTGCTATGCCGGCGTAACTAATTCTTCCGGATTATCAATGTATGTGCACGGATGAAGTTTGATCTGCAAGCCTACATTGCATAGACTTTACACGTGGGGACTGGTGAGGTAATTGATGGGGCTATGAGGTCAATAGGGAAATTACGATGTTAAACAATGTATGATGGGGAGCTATAACATCAAGTGTGGTAATTTTGGGGTGGATGATGACAACACCAAATACATTGTTACAAAGGTGGTATAGAAGAAAGAAAAGGGTGTTGCTGATCATCAATGACATGGGAATAAGATAAGAGATAGAGATTAGTGACAGAGTTTGAAAGTTGAAACATAGTGATAACTGACACTGGTGATAAAGAGAGACTCTAAATAAGGCTGTATATGGGCTATAACTGTCAGGGTACAGCTTGTAACTTAGAATTGTTTTGCTTTTTCATCATTTGGAATATCCATGCAACAATAGTATGTCCAGTGCTCCAAATTCCCAGCATCAACTCAAGGTATTTTACTTGTTGGATAAATGGGACAGGCAGGTGCAAGTATCAATAGGGGATGTCAGAGTAGGCTGTTTCAAGGCCATTTCAAGGTCGTTTTAGTGGCCATTTCAGTCGTTGTTTTGAAATTCGGGTGTACCTCAGAGATACAACTTATCCCGTTTTAACTTTGAACGCCCCGTTTGACTGTCCGTTTTAACAGCCATTTTATAAGTCGTTTTGAAGCAACTATATACTTATTTTTAAACAAACGATAACTAATGCCATTCATCCGGCATTATAGTTGAACTCCGCGAGCATTCTCCACTGCATGCCACGTGTTACCGACTGTCAGTTCATTGCAAATTGCATTGTAAACCTTTTCATCAAACAACTCTGTTTTGAGACAGAATTTTTTACGGCTTCTCTGCATCTAGAAGAGGATGATCTCGACTTGACTGACTTTGACAACAACATCATTGTTCAAGACTGTTAGGACTACTCAGCTCACACTAGAGGGAGGGGATCCTAAGAGAACAAGCTTAGGGACCCTCACTCTAGGTACAGCTACTATATACATAAACAATGATGCGGCGTGCGGCCCTGACACAGCTAAGTGCCAGGCACCCAAGCCGAACCTAAGCGACGTGATGTCACGGGCATCACGCCGTACGCGAGCGCGCAACGCATGCAAGTAAAGAAGGTGAAATATAGACAAAGGGAATAAATGGAAGGTGGAAATAATTGTTAGGGCGACTCAGGGCACACACCTAGAGGAGGGAAAACCTAAGATCTATTCGGGGGCGACAACTAACTACTCACCTAGAGGAGGGAAAACCTAAGAGAACAAGCTTAGGTATCCCCCTCTAAGGTTCAAGACGGGTAGTATCCGTGAGTACAGGTACCCATACCCGTGGATACGCAGTGTCTGTGCATCTATCCTCGACCCGACCCATGACCCGACCCATGGATAAGACGGATATGTACAGATACCACGGATGTATCCGCTTGACAGGTTACCCATAGGTACCCATGGGTTTTGTCAAGTACCGATATCCGGGAACGGTAATAGATACTGTAATATATTTTAGTCGCTGAATATAACACCAATAACTGTCACCGTTGGTTGACGACAGTCAGGACTTGGCCTCAACCTATAAGAGGTTGTGCCGCGACAGTCTTCTTCAGGATTTGTCCTGACGTTCGTCAAGGACGTTTCTGATATGTGCGTTCTGAGCTTCGAGAGCCGCGAGCTGGATCTTGTATTGAATGATATCAAGCTCGACAATAATGAAGAAGGCTTCAAGATGTAGCTCTCGGCAACGACAGATGGCTTCCGTCGCTGCAAGTCTCGAGGAAAGATCTCGATGTTCAATGATGAATAGAATAGAGAAGGAGAGTTTATAGAGATATCGAACTATGTTCGATATTAAGTCTAAAGAACTATCTATGTGTATGCTAGGGTTTATATACATGTCAGATAAATAATTCTAGCTCAGTTCGAAATAGATTCCGAACTTGAGAAATACAAACAAGTCGTGAGATTCGTAAGTAACATCAATATATGCAGGGTATGATGTCTCATGTGATGAACATGAGGTGTGCAGGGATGAGAGCTGTGCATACATGGACCTACGTTCATCATCTATGATCTCATAACCGGAACGTGCGTGGAATATTCTAGAAAGGCCTTTCCGCAGGTGTTCCAGGAGTTAAGAGAGACGGGTACGTCTCTATTCGAGCCACAAGGTTGATTGGGATGACTGAACGCGAAGGTCATATCGTGAGTGACGTAAGCGTGATAGAATTACGGAGATAAACGGTAAATGATCGGATATGGATTACGTAACATTACCGGAAGTGATGTCATGAATCGGATCATGACAGGTTTATCCGCAGGTACCCGCAGCTTATTTCCACCATTTTGCAGTTATTTAATATGTTAACAAGTTGTGTTTACTACTATTTAGTGAAAAGCAATAACTACAAGAGATTACTCAGGAATATTTGATGATTGTCCCTTTTGCTCATCATGTTCAACCCGGTTACTACCACGTTTCCATCCCCTGACTAAAGAGTCAGTGAATTCTCGTTCTACCGACACCTTCGGTATCTTCATCCAGGAGTTCAGTACAACGGTTGCGCGTATAGAGTCATCACTCAGTCTGTTACAGAGTGGAGTTACTGTCCTGCCTGATAAGGAGAAGAGCCATTTGACATCAACAGATGTAGCTTAGTTTGTATTAGCAGGAGTTTAGTGATAATAAATCCAAACTTATCTGGACAACTTAAGATATCCTTGGCAAACCGAACCAGTTGAGGTGATGTTAGTCAAGAAGATAACTGACCATGCCAGTAATCTAAAGGGGACACACAGTTTTTTTCCGGGGGTTGCCGAAGATATTGCGTTAGTGTCAGGGTACGCTACCGCCGTCTCTCATTTTCTTATTTATTATCATCGGCATCATTTCGTTTCTATCTTATTTATCATTTCCATATTTTACTTTCACTCTCCGTTTCCTTGTTCTGTCTCTATTTCACTTTCTTTACTCGCGCGCGTTGCGCGCTCATACCCGGCGTGATGCCCGTGATATCACGTCGCTTAGGTTCGGTTTGGGCGCCTGGCACTTAGCTGTGTCAGGGCCGCACACCGCGTCGTCGTTTTATGTATATAGTAGCTGTACCTAGAGTGAGGGTCCCTAAGCTTGTTCTCTTAGGATCCCCTCCCTCTAGGTGAGTAGTTAGTTTCCCTTCCAATATATTATCTTAGGATCCCCTCCCTCTAGCCTGAGCTGAGTAGCCCTAACAGTTAGTGCATCATCTGTACTTGGAGTATTCGACTCGAACCATTCGAAATCCCAGGTGTTCTGAAAGAACTCTAATGAGTAATCAACAAAAAAACAACCAGCACTTACACTACAGGTGTCTGGCGCCTCTAATACTTCTGTCTGTTTGTACTTTGATTCCCACATTTCCCGCGTTAATTCGACCACTTGGTCAATCCAGGTCTGCGGCCATTCTTTTGCAATGAAGTAGTATGTCTTGTAGTGCGGGTGAAGTACTGTAAAAATAGATTAAACTAATGCATGCGACTCAAGGATAAGGACTTACTCATGGCTATACGATAAATGACCGATTGGTCGGTCTTTGTGTAGTACTTGTCTAACATGGCTAGAGTAAGGCTGTTCACGGGTATGGGTATACCCGGGTACCTGTGACAGGTACCTGTCACAATACCCGTGGGTTCAGGTACCCAAACCCGCGGGTTTAATTTCGCTTAAGACCCGAGGGTGCGGGTTTGGGTTTTGAAATTTTTTTGCAAAACCCGCGGGTTTGAACATCAAATTTCGGAAAATTTTTATATAGAAAACCCGCGGGTACCTGCAGGTACCCCAAAAAACCCGCAGGTGCCCAAAAAAAAAACGGGTTTTTTTTCGGGTGCGGGTATGGCGCTTAAAACCGCGGGTACCCGTGGGCAAAACCCGCAAGGGTGCGGGTCTGGGTCTGGGTGACCAAGGGTACCTGAAAACAGGTACCCAAACCCGCGGGTCATAACCCGTGAACAGCCTTAGGCTAGAGATGTTTTTGCACCATACCGGATGGCAATGTACATGTCTTCATTTTGTACAATATCTTCAAGGTCGCCGCCAGTCAACTTGTCAATGATAGGTATGACTTGATGAACCAAAACTGTTTCCGTCTGTGAAACGTGCTTGGTTACGCGCTCAAAAAGCTGGATGACGACAGATGTGTAGATTAGCAATAGACTCAAATAAACAATATAAAAATGCAACTTACTTCTAACAGTGGCTTTAGCTGTTCTAATATTTCCCATTCCACATTGGATAAGATATATTTATCCAGTTTGAACTTGGCATATGTTGCATGGTCACATAGTCGGGCGATCACCTCTTTTTACAGGAGATGGTGTTTGTTAGGGCTACTCAGCTCAAGCTAGAGGGAGGGGATCCTAAGAGAAATATATTGGGGAGAACTAACTACTCACCTAGAGGGAGGGGATCCTAAGAGAACAAGCTTAGGGACCCTCACTCTAGGGACTGCGACTATATACATGAAAAACGATAGCGCGGCGTGCGGCCCTGACACAGCTAAGTGCCAGACGCCCGAACCGAACATAAGCGACGTGACGCCTACGGCGTCACACCGGGTACGAGCGCGCGACGCGCGCAAGTAGAGAAAGTGGAATAGAGACAGGGGGAGCAGACGGAGGATAGAAATAATATATGGGAAATATAAATAAAGTATAGGGGAATATATACCGATGATAATAAGTAAGGAAAAATGAGGGGACGCGGTAGCGTACCCTGACAGTGTTCTAGGCATGCAAAATGTGTGTTCCAATGGGTTGCTACAGGTCGCACCAACATCAACTCTTTCACCCCCATGTGTTGGCAGCAGTCTTTGAAAGCTGTTTGAACCTGATCTGACCAGGTGACGCGCTTTGCAAGCCCGGTGGCCTGATAAAGTGTTAAGTACATCCAAAGCTCAGAATAAGTGCAAGCTCACTTTTGACAACATAAGCTTTGCCTCAAACCTTTTCTCCGTCGACATAATACCCAGCTTGCGAACGGTAGCAGCCTCCAGTTGTGTATCCAGGGTATCGATTTCTGCATCAAGCTGTGCTTGATACAGAGGATCTTCATAGTCGGTATCTTCTTGATCTGCTATATCTTGGTCTTCTTGTAATGCTTGAAGTTTCGCGGCCTGTCATTTGGTCGTTTCCACATCATCGTCATCATCATCATGTGCATTGTTGTGATCTTTGCGATTGCTAAATGGTAGCAAAAAGGCCTACCAATGAAAAAGACGTTGTATCAGTCCTTCTGTAAATAGTATTTAAGAGTTAATACACGCACCTGTTCAACTAGATTGATGATATGAGCAAAACAACGTATTTGCCATTGTTTGCCACCCCAATTGGGAACCAGAATCTCGAGTGCCGTTGTCATTGTATCGTTATTTGATGCGTTGTCACCCGCCAGACAAAGAAACTACAATGAATCAGTCAGAATTGCAGTGGTAGTTGAGTGTGCACAAACCTTAGATGTGAGATCAAAGTCCTCGAGAACTGCAAGGACTTGTTGTACCAGATATTGACCAGTATGGCTTAACGGTACTCGAATAAAGTCGAGCGTCGACTTCATTATGACAGCAGAGTCTTCAGGGCACCACTGAACAGTTAGTCCAAGATATGAGCTGGCTTTCTGGGACGTCCAACCATCAAGAGCGATGTGAACAGATCCTGGGTGCTTCTGCGAAAGGAAGTCAAACTCACATGTTCATAAAAGTCATTACATAATAAAACTCACCTGAAATAAAGTTATCATCTCCTTCTTCATCATCTGGTGAACAGTTCTGATATCACTTGAAACTGTGACAGATGCTGGAATCACCACCTTCGAGTTCAACATCTTGAAGATCGCTTGCAAATCCGGGTCATCAATTGTTGAATACGATCGTGTGCTTTGCGTCAACTATACAACGATCATCCACCTCATTCATTCGCGCGTATAACCACCTGTAAATTTCTCCATTGTTTCAACTGAAGCAGGTGGGACTGATGGAGCACAAGCATGTGCATGCTTCTGAAGGTTACCTGTAGACCCCTCTATTGATTTCCACAATTTGACAGATCCCGTACTATTTTCAGCGGGTAAGTTGTAACATTGATGGGAATAAAAGTTAATACTTACGTGAGACATTCAAAAGTATATATTAAGACCCTTTTGGTATATATTTTGGTACCATTTTGGTACCATCTGGATGGCGTGCAATTGTTGCTGGCTTATAATGGCTATACACTTCCGAAGTCCAGGCAAGTTTTTTTTGTGCTTGATTAAAAAAAATTAAATACTAATAATATGTAGAGGATAATGTGAAGTACTCAGTTCTTTCTCATCTGGATCCTCTTCTTCCTCATCCGTCTGAGCTGTGGATCGTCGACGACTGTCAGAAGTTGGCTTAGATGTGGCATTTCCAATCACAGTAGAGTCGTCTCACTCACAATTTCGTTTGAAGGGAGGTTGGGATGTTTGACTGGATTCTTCAGTTGATGATACCGAGAGAATTCTTTTACTTCTGGTTTGCAGACCAGGCATGCTCACTGTTGCAGTAGACGGCAAAACATTTATGTAATTTTTTTGGCTTTGATTCCGGATCCAAAATTACATACAGACTTGTAAAAAAAAATTGAAACAAAATGATTTTGAGAATTTTTATAATATGGACTCAAGTGTGAACAAGTACAAAACCCATGGGTACCCTTTAAAATTAATACCCGCTACCCGTCTTGAACCCTATCCCCCTCTAGGGAAAACACATATAAGTACCGAATACGAAGCACCCGACTGATCTCCATTAAGGCTGTTCACGGGTATGGTCATACCTAGGTACCTGTGACAGGTACCCAAACCCAAACCCGTGGGTTTTCGCTTAGAATAAACCTGTCAGGTGCAGGTTTGAATTTCTTTCAAACCTCATGGGTGCGGGTCTCACTTTAGACATTTTATCAGGTACTTGCGGGTACCTGGATTTCAAAAGTGTCTATTTTTAGCATAAGTAGTCTAAATTTTCACCGGCGGATGGAATGACAAATCAAGTTTGTGCCCCCAGCCTACTAAAGTAATGGCTCCTTCTGCTTCGAAAAGGAAGAGAAGAACAACAGTAGACTCCCCTTCTCCAAATCATTCTAAAAAAGTCAAGCCAACCACTCCTTCATCATCACAAGTCGTTTCCGACGAAACCTCCAATGAAGCTGTGATAGACATGTCCGCTCCGACACTTCCAGATGCGGTCATAGGAACTCCCACAGAAATGTCTAGTCTAGAAAATGCAGAAGACGACATTTATCCTAGTGATGTTTCTGAGAATTCTCGAAAAATGTGTAAGCCGTTTCTTGTTCCTTTTTTCTCGTTCAATTTCACCCATGCTCTCATAGTAAAAAGGTCAAAACAATGGCAGCAGGGTGTATATGAACATTTTTTTCCTGCTTCACTCATCATCAATGACAAAGGTAAACCAATCAGAACTAAGCAAGGCAAACTCTCAATGAAATTTATTTGTCGCACATATGTTCATTCATCTGCACTGGAGACATTGTAGGGTTTAGCCAAAAAAAGGATCCTAAGAAAATTATGGTTCAAGGCATAGGCTATCAATGATTTACTGAAGTGTACAACAATATTATAACTAATACTCAGATTAAGGGATTCTGGCTTGCAAAATTGTCAGTATACTGCTATAATTATCTTGGTTAAATTATATAGTAATTTTTACTTATATAACACTATGAATAATGTTTTCTATTCAGCCAAACAGTATACAAACTAAAACATATATCATCATTAACCATAGTGAAAAATTATATAATGAAGTTAATATAATTACTTATCAATACAATTTTTTATCATAATTTTGAGGGAGTGGGAAATATTGAGTTTCTATGTAATTAAAACTTAAGGTCACAGTTTGTGACATTAGAGTTTTCTCAAGATTTTCCAGAAATCCCTGTATTATTAAGGTTTTCCAAGGAAAACTCTAATATTACAAAGAGTATTCTCATGCTTAAAATTAAGCTTTTCCCATCCATCTAAATTATAATAGAAATGTATGTTCATAATAAATTTAAAAAACATTTTCAGAACATTCTTCAATATAGATGATGATAATGTAAGTTTCATTCTGTTTATTATTTTACTAAATGGGTAACATTGATCATGGGCTTATATGACAAAGAATTATTACATAATTTAACCAAGATAATTATAGCAGTATACTAACAATTTTGCAAGCCAGAATCTGTTAATCTGAGTATTAGTTATAACATGATTGTGCAATTTGGTAAACCATCAATAGTCTATACTTCGAACTATAATTTTCTTAAGATCCTTTTTTTGGCTAAACCCTACAATGTCTCCAGTGCTGGTTAAATCTATGTATTTGATTCATTAAATTCACTCATTAATTTACAGGCATCCAAGTATTGTCTTAACACATATACTGGGCGATGTGTCAACCGGCAACCTAAACTATCACAGAGATGGCTGTGATCCAAAACGAACCAAAGAGGCTCTTTCTATGACCAAGTATGCTAATGGCAGCAGCTACTCCCGTGACGGGTTTCGCTTTGGGATCGTCAAATGGGTGGTAGCCAAAAATCATCCATACACCATTATAGAAGATGCCGAACTCATATTGCTTTTCAAAATGCTCAATTTATAAGTTGAGGTGCCGTCGCGATCTTCGTCCAGGACATCCAGAAGTTGCACCAGCTGTCACGAGAAAAGCTTGTTACTGCTGTTATAGCATTGTAAGGCATGTGCATTTTTGAATGTGAAAAAAATCATTCCAATAAAGTTGTCATATCTCAGTCTGTGATGCATATTTTGACTTGATTTTTGCTGCATCTTGTTCAGAAAAAATCTAGTTTTATTTTATAATAAGTATATGTATTTATTGTTGATTTTAAAATTACACAAAATTACACTTCAATTTTGAAATCAACAATAAATACATATACTTATTAAAAAATAAAACTAGTTTTTTTTCTGATCAAGATGCAGTAAAAATCAAGTCAAAATATGCATCACAGATTGAGATATGACAACTTTATTGGAATGATTTTTTTTTACATTCAAAAATGCTCATGCCTTACAATGCTATAACAGCAGTAAAATCTTTGAGGTACGAAATGTGAACTATAGTACTGGGCAGTCGGCATACTAATGACTTTATTTTAGGCTTTTCCAGCTGCGATTCATATTGCGTTAGACGCATGGATCTCACGAGCCGCCATGAGCTTTATCGCTGTCACCGCCCATTGGGTTGATCTCAAAACTGGTACTCAATGTCAGATTATCTTGGACTTCGTAAGGTAATGTTTAGAATTGTATTTTCACACCGCCCACTTAGACTTGTGTTGTCCTGGCAGAGTCTCTAAAGCTCATACCGGTGTGACTATGGCCGGCGTAGTTTACCAGATCTTGGAACAACATCAGATCAAATCCAAGGTATGTTTCCTTCTTTTTCGAAATCCCTTTCTAACTTTCAACAAAACAGATCATCAGTCTCACTGCCAATAACGCATCATCCAACGACACAATGACCGATCATCTGGTTCAACTGATGCCAGAATGGGGTGGCCAACGCAATAGGATCCGATACATCAACCACGTTATAAACTTAGTGGAAAAGGTAACATCATCAAATATCTCTGTTTTAAATGTGTTTAATTGCATCAACAGGCCGTACTACGTGTCCTTATTCCCCAGAAAAAGGACATTCAGGATGGCCCAGCTTTAGCATCCTGGCAAGCAGTAGAAGACGAATCCAACAATGATGAATGTAATCATGAAAGTGAAGGTGAAAATGATGAACTCAAGGATGAAGATGAGCTTGATTTGGAATGCGATCTTGATATGGACCCTATGGTCGACTTAGCTGCAGAAGCAATGGAACTTAAGCTAGGAGAACTGGATGACACTCAGCATAAAGAGGTCATCTTTACTCTGAAAAAGGTACGTTGAGTTATGTTGGCCAACATGGGTTAATATTGACTAATTTTACTAGGTCACTGGTTTTGTTTCGGCTTTAGCACACTCGGATACGAAGCATACTGCCTTGATGGAGTGCTGTGAGGGTCTGGGCCACAAACCTCTAGCTCCAGTCAAAGTGGTCGTGACATGCTGGAACTCGCACGTAAAAGCTCTAAAACGCCATCTTGTGAACTGTGAGGCCGTCGCCCTCCTCACAACAAGCAGCCGGTACAAGCACCTTAAGTTGAATCAATATGCTATGCGTACCCAAGAATGGATTATAATCGAACAATTAGAACCAGTGCTTAATGTGCATATTTTTTCAAAATTAATAGATGACATTCTCACTTTTGGTCAGGCATTTAAGGTTATTACTGAACGCATGTCAACCACTGATGTGCCATTGCTACACCACATCATCCCGGCAATTGACTATTTGCGGGATCATCTCAAACGATTGGCCGAAAATGAAGATCTACACCTCGCAGTACGTCATGCAGCCAACAATGGCATTGGGATTTTGGACAAGTACTACGCACGGACCGATGATAGTGAAATATTCCGTGTTGCAATGAGTAAGCTACATTCTATTAGGATAAATAGACCTCAATTACTACTAATGATACCATTCTATAGTAATGCATCTGAAGTTCAAACTCAGATACTTTCGAGAGAAAAAATGGCCAGCCGAATGGATTGAGACCGCCACTGAAATCGCAACATGCATATGGCAAGAAGACTATCTGCCTGAACTTGCACAAACTCAGGAGAAGAGAAAGACTAATGTACATAGCTTTTCTCATTAATAAATCAGAAAGACTCATTCCATACATTTCCTTATGGGGACATCTTGTCCGGAGCATTAGAAATCAAGTGCCAGATATGTTTCTGGTGCTGTGCAACTAGTTGTCACGCCCGGCATGCCCCGCAACCTTTTCTGGAGGGTTACGTAAGTCATACCTCGGTATCTGAGGTTCTATCCAAGTACGTATCACGTACCTGTCTCGCACTTCCCCGTACTTTATGCACAGCCCTCCGATCCGTCTATTTCCAAATGCAGCTTGCCTGTCCAACATTCCGATTAACCAGGACTCATCTGTCCCGAACTCTGCCTAAATATCTGTCCTAGTTACAACCATTCCTTTCTTATCTCTTTCCCCTTTCAGAATAGTATTTCCATACTTGTGTATTTAAACCCCAGCTCTATAGCTGGGAATCCTCAGTCAGAATATAGTAATAGTCTTCCGTTCTTCTCTTCTATCTGTTCCGCCTCTGTTCTTATCCATACTCTGCGTACTCCGTCTCGTACTTAGTTGCGGACTCGTGCATAGTTTAAGTCTAAGTCGTCGTTAGACGTCTAGGACATCTGAAGTCCATCGTCGTACTAGACGTCAGACTTGTGCGTACTTGATACGTACTTCTCTCGTTCTCTGAAATCGAGGGATATCTGAAGTTGGGCGAGTGGGCGCAGCATATAAGCTGAAGCCAAGTCCCTCACACCCGTACTCTCCGTACTTCCTTTATTCTATCCTTATCCGCACGCACGTGTTTTGTACTAGACCGGACTTTGCCGGGATAGACGCGGAACACGGCGCTTGACACTAGTCTCCTTTTAGTTATATCTCCTTTAGTTCTAGTAGTCTAGCTTTTTGTATTTAAAGCCCCCAGACTTCATCTGGGGCTCCCCAGTCTGAATATCAAGTCGTATTCAAGTCTATTTAAAGTCTAGCCCCAGTTAACCTCTTTATAATCAATTCTACTCTTATCTATCTCGCTTAAAGTCCGCCCCAGTACTTGTCCGGACCTGTCCGGGCTGTCTCAGACTTCTAGTCCGAAATTAAGGGATATTCAGGGTCGTTTGAGTCGGCGCAGCACATAAGCTGAAGCCAAGTCCCTTCTGTCCCGTAGTCCGGACTTCCCGGACTTCCGCCTAGACGCCCAGAACACGGTGCGTGACACCAGTGAAAAGAAGAGTACGCGATCAGGTTGATCTAACACTCATTATCACTACAGGCTGCCGAACTTGCAGGCCAACTTGTTTGAGTGATGCAGGTCCATCCATCACAAAACCGGCAACGTCGAAGTGAAAAAAAAGTCGGTTGGATACCATAATAGAGGAGGATGAGGAGATAGAATTGAGTGAGAGTGAGAGTGAGAGTGAGAGTGTTAGGGCGACTCAGGGCACACACCTAGAGGAGGGAAAACCTAAGATCTATTGGGGGGCAACGACTAACTACTCACCTAGAGGAGGGAAAACCTAAGAGAACAAGCTTAGGTATCCCCCTCTAGGGAAAACACATATAAGTACAGAGTGTGAGGCACCCGACTGATCCCCATGGGATCCGAGGAGATACAAACAGAAATCGGAGCAGATCAAGAAATCGAGAAATCGAGAAATCGATGAAAATAGTGGAAACGGCAAAATACAGGAAATGAAGGAAATCGAAGTGCAAAATGAAATCGAAAGAAATCGAAAAGATCGAATAATCGGGCGGGGCGCTAGCGTACCGTAACAGAGAGTGAGAGTGAGAGTGAGAGTGAGAGTGAAGAGGGACAGGACCAAATACCTCAGGAGGGACAAACTGTGCTGGTAATGGATGGTGCATGGGTGCCAGATAGCTTCATTGATTTGGCTGGCACCCAACTGGATCTAGATTCTTCTGAAGGTAGTCTTGAGTGTGTCTCTGAAGCTCCCAAAGTCAGAAAGAAAGACTCTCTCAAAGCAAAAAAAGTGCCGGCAAAGTCTGTTGAAAATGATCCTTTAAAAGATTTGAAACAGGGTATTTACTTTTATTTCATTTTGAATGTCCATGCTCTGATATGCTGCTTTTGAGTTATCTGCTTTGATGTTCCTTCCAAAGTTGTCAGTGGTCCTGGAGTGATTATCACAAGTAAGGTTAGAGCCCCAGTATCTAAGACCTTTGAAGAAGTGCGCACCATGATCCATGCTGAGATTGGATGTGAAGGTATCAAGGAAAAACACTTTCCCTTGATTCTCCTTCACTTTTCCAAGGACTTGAAGAAAAAATTCCGCCCATTCAAGATTGCAAGTCACTGGGATGATGTGAAGGTGGAATGGGAACTGGAAGTGAAAAGCAAGAAAGGAGCTGCACTTATTGAAGTCCGGATAGATGAGAAAGTAAATAGCTGATTATACTGTGATTCATCATGAGACTGAGAATGCACAGTGGTTGAAGGAACTTGTAGCAGCAAATAAGCTTCATGCTATATGCTCAAATGCTGCTGCCAGTGGGCCACGAGACATTCCTGCTTATCCAAAGACCGGAACAAGTGCTGGACAAGTCGGAAAGGGGGCAATACATGCACAAGTCACCAACTTTTATGTCTCAGATGCAGAGGAGGCTGAAACAGAGGCTGGTTCGACATTCTACGATTCTGAAGTTGCAGCAAAGCAGGCCGCTTTGCTTTTGGAGCTCGAAAACTGCAACAAGTGCAATGTGAATAAGGATCCACAAGACCGTATACCCTGTCACATCAACAAGAATGGGGTTCATAAGAAAATTAGTCATGAAATGATGGTAGCGTGGGTACTTGCTATGGTCAGTTATTTTTATCTCCAACATCGATAGTCAAGATTGAGATTCTATTAGGTGAATAATGAGCCAGGAGTTATAACACAGTCCTCCAAAACAAGACCCATTCATGGAATTTCATTATTTCATTCCCGGTACAACATGCACTCCAGATCTAGGACTTCCGAATGCACCACTCCTAAAAAAACATCAAAAGTGACAGGAAGTATCAGTTGATGCCAAAGAGCCTGAACCTCCTGCACATGCACAATCAGTTCTATCACAATTTTGCTTTATGCCATTCTCCAAAAAAGCAATGAGGGCCATGTTTGATGATTCGTCATCTTCTCCTGAATAAAAATCTAAACGCACATGTGCTGAGCCAACATCCAAATCGAGCGCAGAGGAGATCAAGTGCCCAACAGTAGCTGACTGGCTAAAGATGTTGAAGGATGTCAAAGGTGCACAGCAGCAAGATTTCTTTTACTTCAACACTCGGTTTGAGCAGGAGAAGTGTCTTTTATTGTCAATTGACACACTGCTTGAGCTTCCGGAGTCTTTCTGGGGCCCGGAGACTGGTCTCAAATTCAGTGTTGGTGAGATTGCATTTTTGAGAAAAAACTTGCAAATCTCTGTGAAGATAAAGGGTAATACTAGAAAGGCAAAATGAACAAGATATTAGTTTTTCACACTACAGCGCTGTTAGCATTGCCTGGCAACATTTCCTTTCACACATCTTCCTGTACACTTTTTTTGACCCAGATTCAACTCTTCTATTCACACTTTATTACTTCATTCAACTCATGTCATTATTATTTTAATGAAAACATAATAAACTTTTCTATTCTTTCATGAAATACATAGACTGCCAGGTTTACAACAAAAAAAGCTGTACACCAGACATATGTTTATCAAGACATAGGAATAGATATATACCCTGAGTGGTCCATCCAGCCTTTGATATTTTCGACAGTAATCATAGCAAGAATACAGTGTATTTCATAATAAACGGCGTTACAGTTTTTGCTCTCAATGGCAGCACAAAAGAAAACGTCGTGTTGACATAGTAAGGCTTTGAAATACAAAAATGCTTCCTCTATTAGATCTAGATCAGGAGAATAGGGAGGAAGATAGTAGACCCTGACTCCACTAGATAACTTTTTGTAAGAATTTCAATCAGGTAAAGATGAAACTCACCGTGCCACACATAGCAGTAGAACCTCCTCCACATGGTAAATGGCACAATTATCCATAACAAAGACACTGCACGGAGCTGGCCAAGCATTCATATGCAGGGGAAGGCATTCAATATAATCAATGAAACTTGGACCGTCATATGTGCCTTCCTTGATATCAGAGAAAATAATACCCTCACTACAGAGGGCGGGAAGTAAAGAGTAACTGCCAAAATATTAGTTATGAAGCATTTCTAAGATCTGGCACTCTACCCTATTCCTCTAAGAAACTTTGCTCTGACTCTAGCTCTTGTCCCTTTATAAGCCCAGCTGTTCAGACGATATGATATGCACAGATCTATCCGGCTCTCATCAATGAAACCCAGGCGTTCCGAAGTCTCGGATCCTATGAGGAATTTGAAACGTGCTCTTTGTTCATGATTACATTCCATTGCTGCATGCAAAAGCTATGTAAATCAACAGTGAATCAATAGTTAATAATTGGATGGCATGCTACACACCCGCTTCTTTGTCAATCCCAGTTCTTTTAGGGCATCTCATATTGTGGTCATTCCCACTATTACACCATGCTGCCATGTGTCAGGGTACGCTACCGCGTCCCCTCATTTTTCCTATTTATTATCATTGGTATATATTCATTTCCAATCCATTTATATTTCCCGCACATTATTTCCACCTTCCGTTTATTCCCTTCGTCTATATTTCACCTTCTTTACTCGCGTGCATTGCGCGCTCGCATACGGCGTGATGCCCGTGACATCACGTCGCTTAGGTTTGGCTTGGGTGCCTGGCACTTAGCTGTGTCAGGGCCGCACGCCGCGTCATTGTTTATGTATATAGTAGCTGTACCTAGAGTGAGGGTCCCTAAGCTTGTTCTCTTAGGATCCCCTCCCTCTAGGTGAGTAGTTAGTATTTTCTCAATATACATAACTTAGGATCCCCTCCCTCTAGTGTGAGCTGAGTAGCCCTAACACCATGCTAATTCTTCCTGTAGTTCATCAAGATATTTGTCAGGATTTCATTCAAGTAAGGCAATAAGGAACTGGCATGCAACATTATGAAGTTCAGTTGTATTCAGTGATTGTGAGAATACCGGCTGTAAAACCATACCTCAAGCTCTTCTAAATCCATAACCCTCCTGCATTTACTCTTCCTTCCAGTACCTGGTGTTCTCAGTTCACCAGTACTCCGCCATAAGTGCAAGATCCTCTCGACACTTTGCTTTGACATGTTGAGGACATGGGATATCTGGTGTATCTTGAAATTGAGTGTATAGCGCAGATATATGACACACTCCCGTAGGTCATTTGAGTACATTTGTCATTGGTAGAGGTGTGGGGGGATGAGTTGACTCTGACAAGGCATGGGGAGAGCAATGCTGAAGTTGTTGTGCATCTGTCACATGTCACTCAAGTCAGAAAAATGACCTCCAATATCTCTCTGAGTTAAGGTAATCTATATATATATAAATGTTCTATTATATTAGGACTTTCTATGTTAAAAATTTCAGACCCTAACTCACAGCCATTGTCGAGATAAAGCACAATCTTTTTGAACGGCCCCAGGCCAAAAATTCACGTGACCAGGCACGTCTGCCTTATGTAACCGAAACAGCTGTAAGTTCATGCTCCAGTTTGATTCTGAGTAACCTTTCCTGTGATTCAATGTTCATCCG
The DNA here is from genome assembly GCA_027605045.1 of Phallus indusiatus. Classification (NCBI taxonomy): domain Eukaryota; kingdom Fungi; phylum Basidiomycota; class Agaricomycetes; order Phallales; family Phallaceae; genus Phallus; species Phallus indusiatus. Next base: position 65,273 of record JAQFWX010000115.1, on the reverse strand, counting down.
ATGAATCTCGAGCTGAAGGGTCTTTTGGTCTGCTGCAGTGCACAGCTTGCTCATCCATGTTCTTGTTGCTTCAGGATTTCAAACTGGGTCTGCCATTGAGTTGCTGCAATATAAGGCTCTCAACGGGTTAGAGGTCGCACAGGTTTAACCCGGGTCAGGTACAGGTAGCCATTTTTGAAACCACGGGTGTGTGTGTGTGTGTGTGTATCAGATGAGTCTCTGAGGGCCGGGCCCTATGTGTCGAGACTTTTCCTTTATCCGATCATCTGTTCGCAACTCTTCCTGTAGCTCTCTGTCGGTACCATAATATAGTATCTCTTTTTCTCCCTCCCTTTGGCCGTTCCTCGTGCAAGTCGCTCGTCATGTGGTGTCAATTTCTCGCGTTGGGTCTTTGTACCCGTGCTGCTTCTGCTCTTCGCCTAGGTCTTGCTTTTTTCTTTAGTTTTGGTTCCTCGAAAGTTCCATACGGCTTTGTGAATCTCTTGGTCTTGTTTACGTATTCGAAGAGAAAGCTCGTTCCATCTGGCGTCGCTAGTAGGGTACTCTTTGGGATGATGTGTCGCCTGTAGTGTTGCTGCATCTTTAGGCGATGTGTGTCGTACTTCGGGCATCTTATCAGGTAGTGTGAGATGTCTTCTCTTTCCATCTCGCATGCCGTACACATCGGTGACTCCGCTTTTCCTATTTTGTGTAGGAAATAGTTCAACGGTGCATGACCTGTGCGTAATTGCATCAGTATAGATGTGTTACGACGTGGGAACTTAGATGTCAGTTTCAGGAATCTTGCGCTCGGCATGGACTCATCGATCTCTCTCATTTTCCCATGCCTGGGTGACTCTTTCCAAATCGCCGCTGCTCTCCTTTTGAGCTCTGTTTGCTGGAATTGCCTGGCTGCTGACCTGCTCACCGGGAGAGTGTCTATGAAAGTTAGATGGTCGCTATTTAAGTCTCCCTCACTTATCGCTTTTGCCGCCTCTTTGTCCGCCTCTTCATTTCCCTCTATTCCTTCATGTCCCGGAGACCACACCAGCGTTATTTTCTTCCTCTTTGTCTTGTACAGGCTTGCAATCTGCGCTTGGATGTGTTCCACTAGGTGTTGGCCTGGGGCTGCTCGTTGTTGTTGGGTTGCTCGTATCGCTGCCTGGTTGTCCAGCATTATATGTATGTGGTTCGCTGTCCGGATCTCTTTCGCTATGTCTAAAGCTAGGATAATTCCCGTTAGCTCTGCCTCATATACTGTGTGCTCTTCTGCTACCCCCAGATTTTTCCTGCGCACGTGCTTTCTCCCCCTAAGATCCCAATACACTGCCGCTGCTCCAACCTTTCCATCCCTGCAAGATCCGTCGGAAAATACTGTGTGGCTGTTGTCATACTTACCCATGCTCTGGATCGCGTCCGCTCTGCTTTTATTGATGAAACCACGGGTACCTGTGCTAACCCACCCTATAAGACATAGTGACCGGTGGGTGATTTTTGAGTGGTGTTTGTCGTGAATTCTTTTTTATTTTGGCTCTAGAAAGCTCAAATCTTACTTAAAATGGAAATAAAAAAAATATGTCAACAATATTTTTTAATTCTCTACAAGATAAGTTGAAATAAGCGCCCATCTCGCTTAATAACTTAATCTAGTAACATCTAGTTACATGTGACATTACCTGCAAATTACCTGTTGTCACAGGTTGACCTGCCTACCCACAGGTTGTCATGTGACCCGTGGGTCAAAACCCGGGTCAGGTCGAGGATACCAAAATTTTTGATGTTGACCCGCAGGTATGGGTACCCATACCCACAGATCCAGCCCATTGCGAGCCTTACCACAATATCATATAACATTTCGACCACATCCTGTCTTTTGCTCTTAGACACCATATTTTTTGAATGAGATACTTTGGGTGTTAATTTTGTTTGAAATGAATCAACAATGCTTTTTTTTATTATGATAGGTGTGTCGTTGAGTCCAGGAGAGCCCTGATGTAAATCAGTATCCTGGTCCAATGATGATTCAGACTCAGATAAGGGGTCGCCCATATCGTCTGCTTCGACAGCCTTCATTTGAGATAAACTATTAATGATTATTTTATGAGATTAATAAAGTTTACCTACCTCTTCATCTTCGTAATTGGCTGTGTTGAGGACACTGAGATCTGGGTCTGAACTACTATTGGCTGAGGCTGATTGGTCAACAACAGGACTGGTTCCCATCAGCCGATGAATCCATTGATATCATGGGAAGGTTCTTTGAATTTTTTCTGAATAACAATCAACATTAAAATTATATTTAGTCCGTAGATGCCAAACTGCTTACCCCATATGTTCCCCAATCGGCTATTCTCCTGGATCTCACTTTGTCGATCTTCATCTACAAGGCCTTGTCCTGTTTCACCAAGTTCCTTTCGCAAGGCTGTATAATGCTTTTTCAAGCTATATAGTGCATTGAGTACTGACCATTATCTAATTAATTATCTAAATGAATTCCACATACCAGTGTAATCCATTTTTCACGATGTCATCAGCAGTTATCACCTCAAGATCCTTCCAATTCTCACTTGGATTCTCTTTGTTGATATGACACCCTATTGTGTGGTGAATTTCAACTGGTCGCTTCCCCAAAATTTTGTTAGAATCATCCCCTTTGTCAAATTTGAGGGCTGTTTTCCAACCAGGATTATCCTCGATAATGCCCAACAATTCATCTGTTAAGCCATGATTTTCTGTCCAGCTGACACATATTGAATAATTGAATAATCTGTGCAGTGATTATATTCACTTACTGCTGTTATAGCATTGTAAGGCATGAGCATTTTTGAATGTAAAAAAAATCAGGGAGCCTCTTGACTCCGACCATGATCCGGCCACCTGTGAAATGGTTCGAGTTACACCAAAAACACAGTTTTCTTACAAAACTGAGAGTGGGACAAATAGCGCATGAAGCTCTTATATGAGGCCACCCTCATTATCTTCAATGCCCTACCCAGATTTGCACAAAATCGCCCCCCAAAAAACCAAAAAACCAAAAAACCTCAGACACTCGCCCCCAGCAGCGGATGCATGCTAGACTTAAGTCCCCCCAAGTCATCGAGCACCAAATGCGGAACTATGTACCACCATACTGTCACAAATAATAAGACATAGAACTTTAAGTAAATAATAATGTACAAAAATTCTCCCCCCAGAGCATGCACCGACCAATCCAGTCCAATGCTTACATAAAAACTATACAGCTCCGTGCTTCCTGTACACAATGAGCATCCCAAACGAAATTCACATACACACACTACCAGAATCAGCACCCTCAGACCCGGCCCTCAGGGAACACAACACGAAACAACCCCGAAAAAGGGACAACACTCAAAGAACTCCCTCTAAACCAAGCTTCCACGATAAAAGAGCCAAAAACTCCCTCACAGAAAACCCGGCCCCTCTCGAAAATACCCAAGGAGAAAATACCCCTCCCTTCTCCTCTACTCCCAACACCCGAAGCAAAGAGGACCTCGACATGGACATGAGCGCTGACATAACCCGTGTCGCCCCCAGTACCCCCCCTCCTAGAGACCAACACTCGGACGACCCCTTTTCCAAATCACTCCCTCACTTAAAACCCCCCAAAGATAGCTGGCCCCCCACCATGGCCTAACGGAGCGAAATATCATTGAAAACATTGCTTCCACGACATTAGATAGGTGGTAACCTATGCCCCAACATCGTGTCCTCTGCATAATCCCCTACACCACTGTTGATGACAACGTCACCGACCAGAAAAACCTGATAGAAGACTTCATAAACGAGTTCACAGGGGCGATACCCCAGGTTTACTCCCCAGCAAAACGTGGCAAAATCCACTTCCCCCAAGCCGCTTTCCCCTTCCTCGTATGTGGGCTGACACAAGCTCAAGCAAGGCTACTTACAATGATGAGGTGCTGGGTAACTGCTGACTTCACACTCTTCTTCTTCTCAGAATCCCTTACCCCTTCCAGCTATATCCTTACTCTAGCAGACATTCCTGTAACCAAGTTTGGCCCGACCAACCAGACTGTAGCTAACCAGATCAAAGCCAGCCTACGTGACTCCACCCTAAACTTCGCTGGCAACTTTATGGCATCGCTCAAGAGGAGCAGAGACATCCCCTTCCCAATAACCGCCTTCGAAAAACAATTGAATCCCTCACAGTCTCGAGCTACCACATAATAGGGAAAGATAACAAAACAGAAACTGTTCATCACCTCTACCTACACCCGCCATTTACAGACATTGAACGCTACACGAAATGGCGAGAAATGCTCCAGGCACATAAGTATGTAATAGCTGCGGGCAGTGGTCGGAAGCTACGTGAAGTAGTATGTGACATCTGCAAAGGCCAGGATCATCCCAGGGAGGAATGTGAATTCCCTATACAATATGAATGGCCATCTAACCATCCCTTCAAAAAAGGTGACAAAGAACTCAATAAACTAAACCCCCCCAAACAATCCAGGGTAAATACATGCAGCAGGAAACCTTTCCCCAAAACAGACTAACCCCCCCTCTCTCCACTCTCCAAAATTGCTCCTACCCTCTAAACTCACTATCTCCCCTCTTCACCCTTTCTCTTCTATAAAAATAAAAAATAAAAAATATATGTTACCCTTTCCCTTCCTCTCTCTCCTCCTTATATATATAAAAGGGTGCCGCTGTATAAAGGCCCCACTATGTAGGTCACATGTCTACATGCAAAAGTAATATAATAACATTTCTTCTCAAAAAAAAAAAAAAAAGAAATCCAAAAAATAATAATAATAATAATAAGACTCCCTTTCCTCTCTCTCCTCTTCTCCCTCTTTAATCCTTCTCTTCCTGGTCATCGGAAATGGTTGACCCGGCGGCGACGAGAGACCAACTCTCCAGACTAAAAAAATAAGATTGTCAGAAGTGGTGACCTGACGGTGACAGGAGTACATCTCCCAAACTATAAAATTCACGACTGCTGGAGGTAGTTGTCCCAGTGGGATGGGAGTGGCAACACTCCCAAAACTATTACTTAGATGAGATACACAATAGGATCAAATATGAGTCTGTCGAACATGCAAACCATGCTACCCACACACCCCACCCCTATTGAACAAACTCGAAATACCATTAAAATAGCATCCTTAAACATGAATGGTGGTGGTTCTGCCCAAATCAGCTGCAAATGGTTAGAAATCAACCAACTGATCTGAGAACAAAAAATATCTGTTCTCACACTACAAGAAACACACTTGAGTGACTCGACCCTCCGAGAACTCAATAATTTCTTTAATAGACAACTGCTCATTGTCAACACTCCTGACCCTACAAACCCAATAGGGAAAGGCGGCACAGCCTTTGTCCTAAACAAGAAACTCACAAAATGGGGGGAGATAGCAACACATACTTTAATTGAAGGCAGAGCAATTCAGATACAACTCCCCTGGAAAGAAGGAAACAGTCTGAATATTACCTCCGTGTATGTGCCAAACCCACCACAGGAAAATGCTGATTTCTGGAATCAGTTAACAAACAAATACACTGAACATAATGTGCCAACAGCGCATATGATTAATCCTTGGAGACTTCAACATGGTTGAAGACGCTTTAGACAGGCTCCCAGCTCACCAAGATGATGCGAACCCAACGATATTGCTAACCCAACTGAAAACCCAACTTCACCTCAAAGACACATGGCAAAACACCTTTCCCACATCACTTATGTACACTTTCACATAATGTGGAAGACCAATTCACTCATGAATTGACAGAATATATATGCAAGAAAATATGCTAAATTTATGTACAGATTTCTGCGATGAAATCTCACCAATACCCTCTGACCACAAACTTATACAAGTAAGCATTTTAAACCCTTCTCTCCCCTTTGTAGGGAAAGGGCAATGGTCAATTCCCCTTAACCATGTAAACAATGAAAAATTCCTCTCTGACATCAGTCAAGAAGGCATCCTCCTACAAACCCACATGGAGTCCAAAGAATCCTTCAACCTCCAAAAAGAGTATGAAAACCTAAAAGATAAGATTAAACAAATTGCCAAACAAAGTGCACAGAAACTCCATTCTAAACAAACTGCAGAAATCGATTATAAAGAAAAAATCCTTAAACAAGTAACAGAACTCACAAATATCTCAGAAGAAGAACGAGCGTTCCAACTTTCGATCCTAACAGAAGAAATAAATCTGCTAAAATGGAAAAAACACATCTATAAAAGGGATAAGAATAACGTACGCTATAAACTAGAAGGCGAAACAGTTAGTAAATACTGGTTCAGCATAAACAAAGAAAAAAGTCTGAGAGACACGATACTTGCCTTAAAAGACCATAGCGCTGAAAACAGCCCTGTAGTACGCAAATCTAAAACCATGGCAGAACTCATGAAAACATTCCATGACAACCTCCAAAAGGTGGACATTGAACAATCCCAAACACCTGAGGAAGTAAGAACCAGATCACAAGAAATCAACACAGCATTACAATATCTAAATAGACACCCACCTATCGAGGACATGGAAAAAATGGCAAACCTCATCTCAGGCGATGAAATCTACAATGCACTCCGCAAACTGCCAAATGGCAAAGCCGCTGGCCTTGATGGCATTCCATATGAAGTATGGAAAAATCTAGTGAAAAAACACGAAAACAATGTTAAATAAAACAACATTGAACATAGTTTTGATGTAGTAAATCTTCTCACCAAAGTCTTTACCGCTGTTATAGCATTGTAAGGCACAAGCATTTTTGAATGTAAAAAAAATCATTCCAATAAAGTTGTCATATCTCAGTCTGTGATGCATATTTTAACTTGATTTTTGCTGCATCTTATTCAGAAGAAAATCTAGTTTTATTTTTGAATAAATATATGTGTTTATTGTTGATTTCAAAATTCAAGTGTAATTTTGTGTAATTTTGAAAACCACAATAAATACATATATTTATTAAAAAATAAAACTAGATTTTTTTCTGAACAAGATGCAATAAAAATCAAGTCAAAATATGCATCACAGACTGAGATATAACAACTTTATTAGAATATTTTTTTTACATTCAAAAATGCTCGTGCCTTACAATGCTATAACAGCAGTAAATCAAAGTGCTAACTCCACATTTTATCAGTTAACAAAGCATTAATTTGGTATTGTATCAGTTAATAAAGAATTATAAACTGATGAAATGCTACTATTAATCATAGTAGCATACTTGTATATACATTGTTATATGCAGACGATCTTTGTCTGCCTAAGTACCCAGTATTATGTAATGTACATAGGTGCTGTCACACCTGTAAATACCGCGTAACAGTAAAGGCGCCAGCAGCCTTTCTTACCTGCACTTGCAAATATACAGCTTTACACTGTTAGTAAGAATCAGGCTAATCGTAAACTGTAATGAAATGTTACACCAGTAGCTCCAGTTCTGGATTTAATCCCAGTTTTTAAATTTGTAGTCTGAATTATGTATTTTCCTGTTATTTAAATTTACAGTTGAGTTTTCTTTTCATTTTATGTCACACTTTCATTCTTGTCCAGATTGTCAGAATATGGCACCATATTCTTCTCATTCTTCCCATTTATTATTTATTATCATCAGCACCATTTTATTCCTATCACATTTACACTTCTCATATTTTATCTGTCACTTACATTTGTCCCATCCTCCATATTTTCCATTTCTCTTACTCACATCCACCATGTGCTTGTTCTCAATTTGATCCGTGTTAGCATATAATACTCATAGACTCAATACATAAACATTTCTTCAACTGAGTACTCTTGCTCTGACATCACTTATAGTGTTAGAATATGATCTGTACATCTCTCTAAGTAGATCAGATTATACCAGCGCTATGGGCGCCCAGACGCGGTATAGGTAAGCCTGGAGTGATGGGAATACTCTTTATACAGAGTATTCACTATCTGTCTCCAGGTATGTTCATAATTCATGAAATAATATATACAGAGTATTCACCATCTGTCTCCAGTGTTGTTAAGGTTAATATAACATCGTCTCTATACCAATTCTAATATATAGTTCACTCACCTCTGCATTGTGTGACTGCTATTTCAATAGTTCTCAGGGATTCTGTCAGAGTATGCTACCGCTGTCTCTCATTTTTCCTTATTTATTATCATCAGTATATATTTATTTCTATTTTATTTATATTTCCCGCACATTACTTCCACCTTCCATTTATTCCCTTCATCTATATTTCACCTTCTTTACTCACACGCGTTGCGTGCTCGTACCTGGCGTGATGCCCATGACATCACGTCGCTTAGGCTCAGCTTGGGCACCTGGCACTTAGCTGTGTCAGGGCCGCACGCCACGTCGTTGTTTTATGTATATAGTAGCTGTACCTAGAGTGAGGGTCCCTAATCTTGTTCTCTTAGGATCCCCTCCCTCTAGGTGAGTAGTTAGTATTTTCCCAATATATATCTCTTAGGATCCCCTCCCTCTAGTCTGAGCTGAGTAGCCCTAACAGATTCTCACTACTCAAGGATGGAAAAAAAGAAAAGTGTTTCTAAAGTCCAAATTTATCACCTGGCTTTACAAAGATAATTCAACTTTTCAACTTTATTTATTCTCAGTGATTTTATTTATTGTATTTAATTTATCTCATTACTAGTATCAGTCAGTATCAGTCAGTCTCAGTAGTCTCTCAGGGTCTCAGGCTGTTCATATCACTCATTTTATGCCAGCGAAGAGTGCGAGTTTAGGAATGTATTTGAGTGAGAATGTTGATTTCTTGTGATTGGCTGCTGAGGCTGGTTCACCCACCACTGTCAGCACTTCACACACCGGAGGCTCGGCTTCGCCTCGCATTGGAGAACAGACCTCGCGCTGCTTACATAAATATATTAGGTAATTATTAGGTCAGCACTTCTACTTAGTCATTGTTGCCTTTTCATTAGTATTGAAATGAAATTGATTTTTCAAGTCAGAATCCCTTAATCTGAGTATTAGTTATAATATGATATTACAAGTAGGTGAATTGTCATATGTCTATACCTCGAACTATAATTTTCTTAGAATCCTTTTTTTGGTCAAACCCTACAATGTCTCCAGTGTAAGTACAAAATTAGTTGCAGGAAAAAAAAAATTTACTTACTGATTTTCAATAAAAAATCCAGGAAATCTTGAAAAGTGTCAAAATGATCCATGTGGACACACAAGCTGTGGTTGATTGATGTTGTTACAGTACACTAGTGCCTCACCCGATTATTCAATTTCTTCGATTTATTTTGGTTTCATTTTGTGTTACGATTTCCTTCATTTCCCATACTTTGCTGTTTTAGTTTTGTCATTTTCTCATTTTCTTGATTTCTTTGATGTATTTTGATTTCTGTTTGTATCTCCTCGGATCCCATGGAGATCAGTCAGGCGCCTCATATCCTGTACTGTTTTCCCTGAAGGGGGATACCTAAGCTTGTTCTCTTAGGTTTTCCCTCCTCTAGGTGAGTAGTTAGTTGGTGCCCCTCAATAGATCTTAGGTTTTCCCTCCTCTAGGTGTGTGCCCTGAGTCGCCCTAACATGATCCTTCTGAAAGATTTGACAAGTTTGTTCCAATCTATTAGAATTGGTATAGAGACAATGTTATATTAACCTTAACAACACTGGAGACAGATGGTGAATACTCTGTATAAAGAGTATTCCCATCACTCCAGGCTTACCTATTAGGCGCCCATACTGCTGGTATAATCTAATCTACTTAGAGAGATGTACAGATCATATTCTAACACAATCTCCTTGGACAAATCTAGAACAATAAGGCTAGTGTACAAGGCAAAAATAATTAGATCCACTAATCTCTTCTTCTTCCTTCTTTGACCTTTTTTAGCACTTCTTTGTTGTCTTCCCTTACCATGTCATACAATAACAAAAACTCCCAAAATTCCACTCCCTATTTACAACTTCCCTTCTTCCCCTCTCTCAGAATCAGTACTAATCCCAGCTTCCTCACCATTATCTGCATTTACAACACTCTTGTCCCCAAAATCAACATCAACACTAATACAGTACTCCCCTCAACACTGCCCCCTGCACAGGATATCCCTCTAACACTGTACAAAGAATGTCATGCACAAGTTGTATGAGTTTGTCAGGTTCCTAACTGTTAGAATATGATCTATACATCTCTCTAAGTAGATTAGATTGTATCAGCACTATGGGCGCCTATTAATAGGTAAGCCTGGAGTGATGGGAATACTCTTTATACAGAGTATTCACCATTCGTCTCCAGGTATGTTTATAATTCATGAAATAATATATATAGAGTATTTACCATCCATCTTCAGTGTTGTTGAGGATAATATAACATTGTCTCTATATCAATTCTAATAAAAACCATACTACTTACCTAGAGGGAGGGGATCCTAAGAGAACAAGCTTAGGGACCCTCACTCTAGGTACAACAACTATATACATGAAAAACAGTAGCACAGACGCAGCTAAGTGCCAGGTACCCAAACTGAACCTAAGCAACATGATGTCACAGGCATCACACCGGGTATGAGTGCACAATGCACACAAGTAGAGAAGTGAAAGTAATAATGAAATGAGGGAACATAGGAAGACGATAAGGTGCGGGAAATGCAAATGTAGTAAAGAGAAAACATAACCGATGATGATAAATAAGAAAATAAGAGATGGCAGTAGTGTACCCTGACAACATTCAATTTCTATTCGTCAATGCCCCTTTAACTGTCATACCCCCTCCTCCAGATTTCTGAAGATCATATGCACCCTTTACCCACTTATCAAGAAGTGGAAAGTGATCTATTTGAAGATCTGAGGCAACCATCAATTCCAAGCCTCATCATTATTCTTCCACTGCCACGGAGAAGCTGATCTCAGCAGCTGGAGCCAGATCAGTCAGAAGAATAAGATGGTATGGTATGGTTCAGGATAGAGGCAGCATGAGAAGTGCCAATGGAGATTTTGGTGAGGCTGTGTCTCAAGCCAGTTTCGTTCTTTTGTTGGTCTCTTTTTGATTTTCTTTTCATTTCATCATTCCCCTATCAATATGTGATCTCTTCTTTTGTTGTAATTGTATCTCCTATTTCTCTCGCAATCCCCCTATTTCTTTTGTTCTTATTGTTTCTTTCTATTTGTTATCACAGTGAACAATGAGTGATCATCTCACCAATGCTGTGTTCCTCTAAAGGTATATATACTGCATGTAAATATTTGTAACAGCAGCAATCTACAGGTTGTCTCACAAGTTCAGTCTAAGTCAAATTTAAGTCAAGTTAAAGTCTAGTGTTTCGTCTCATGGCTCTGAGTGAGGTCTCAGAGTATAAACTAGTGATTTTACTTTTCAGTTCTCACATCACTAACTCACACAGGAATACAGTCATCATTGATTGCAGGTCCTCTCCTTTAGTCACATTTCAAGATCTTTGTCAACTCTCAGTTCATTACATTACTTTCACATTGCATACAATCTCTACTAGTCGTTGTGGTTTTGGTGTTGTGTTGGTTTGATATCAACACATACATCTCTTCCTCTATTCCCATCACACACACACACTCTCTCTCTCACTGAATCCAGCACCAGGACATGCTCCATGGCAGACTAATGACCTCCAAATAAATATCTTTGTAGTTTTTCTGATCCTTTATAGCCAATTTAGTTCGGATCATTACAGTGGTAATTTTCCTATTTGTGTAATCCTGTGTAATTGGAGATACTCACCCAATGCCTGCAGCTCTTTGCAGTGTTCATATGGCTTCCAAGTCATATCATCTAGTGTCCATTGCACTAGAAACTCAATGTCTGTGTCTTTGGACCCAGTTCAATGATAGGCTAATAACTCATCTACATGCCATTTGGCATTGTCCAGTTGTCCAAAATTGTATGCCATCAATGACTCACAATGTGGAAATCTATCATCATCATTGGCAATATGTGGTTTTACTAAGTCCATGTGAAATACTGGACTTATCCTACACTTCTTCAACTCCTCAGACAAGTCAAGCCTGATGTTAATATTGTCCTTGACAACCAATATTTTGTAGAGACTGACATAATGCAGTACCAGTTTACTGGATCTGCCCTTTGGCAGAGAGATATTCTTCATAGATAGATACATGAGGTCACCCTCTTTGTAAACAGGTGCATTTCATCTGTAGTTATTTGCATGCATAATCTGTTTCATGCGACTTGCAATTATGGCATGGTGTGTGGCTATCCTTAAAGGTTCCACCTCACTTGTAATGTGAATTGTTTTACACCATTGAATTTGGTGTTTATGTTGAGCTGTCTACCCAATGCAGGGGTATATCCATAGTCAAGTTCAAATGGTGTGAACATGAGGAGTTTTGTCCCTATTAACTGCTGCAGTTCTTTCCAGAATTTAGTGGTGAATCTGGTATCTCTATTACTAATAATAGAAGCTGGCATGCCATGATGTCTGACTACACCTTCAAAATACAGCTGTGCTGTGCTTTTTGCAGTCAACTTTATGGTGGTGGGCATGAGTCTTACCATTGATATTAACCTGTCAATTATGACTAGTAAGAAGTCATATCCTTTTATTGGTAACAGGCCTATAAAGTCCATTCTGACTGATTCCCATGGTTTATTGGGAATAGGTAGTATCTTCAGTAGACCACTAGGATGTCTATTGTCATCCTTATTAGTTTGACATTTACTGCACAATTTGCAGTATTCATTGATATCCTCTGCTATTGTTCTCTACCAGTTGTATTGCAACATTTTATATCATCTGAAGTGTCCCACAATTTTGTGGGCTTCACTGATGATAATCTCTACCAGTTTCCTCCCCTGATAAAATAAGTGATGGGATACACAAACCACATCATAGGAAAACTGATTCTTTATATACAGTAACTGGTCTTTCATCTCAAATCCTTTGTATGCACTAGGATTTTCTAACACTTTTGTCAGTATCACTTTTTATTATTAAAATTGGGATAGAGATGATGTTATATTATCCTCGACAACACTGGAGACAGATGGTGAATACTTTGTATAAAGAGTATTCCCATCACTCTAGGCTTACCTATGCAGTGTCTGGGTGCCTATTAGGTGCCTATAGCACTTATCATTCGAGGTAAATGTTGGGAATAAACAAGCCCTGTGATTGGCGAAAGAATATACTTCTGTGATATACAGCTAGTTAGATTGAATCCGACCTGTCATTGTCAGGCTTGGTTTCAGGTTCAGTATCCAATTCTCCAACTGGATGTTTTGATTTTTTTTTTTTGATGAGAATCTCCAGAAATTCCCGCCTTACACATTTATAGTACTTTACATATAAGTATACACTCCACTGTCACACAATAAAATATGTGCAATGCGAAACAGGCAATTGTTCGTGATCATTCACAAAATCAATGTGCTTTCATAGTATAATAGAAAAAAATTATAAAAATTAATTAAAAATATCTGCAGAGAGAAAATTACAAAATTTTTAGCTCTCTATAGTGCACCAGCAGAAATGGTGTGACAATGTGTGACAGTACAGCTCACAGAATGCTCTGATTGTACAGAGCTCTAGGATACAGATTTCAGAGTTTTCTCTTTGTGATAAAATATAATTTATATTTTGAAAATTATTTTATTATTTTACCTAAGGTCACTTATTGACACCTTGTGGTACAAAAATTGGGTCGCGCAAAATGTCTGTGTGACGTGCAAGTGCAAAATGCTGTAATGACGTCCTCTATAAATGAATAAAGACTAGAATTGTCCGTTCGTAGAGTCACTTTATGTAATTTTTAATAGCCACCCCCCCTATAGTCTATCCACCTTGTTTGTATTTAGCAAGTAACTCACATGGGATAGGGTGTAGGCTTATAGTCAATGAAGATTGGAAAGTAGAATATGTACATAGTTATCATCTGTGGTACACTTTAATGTTTCTATTTGTTAATTTGCTTTAAATATACGGTTTTTCACACTATACTGGATGCCATTTACAAGTAAAGAATTGTGTAAAGTGAAAATTGATGTAATGTCAATAAGTGCTCATAGTCAAATATAGCACTATACATATTCTTGTAGGACTAGGCTTCTATAGGCCTAAACTGAACTATATAATAGGGGACAATACTCTTGGCCTATGAGTGCCTACAGCATCTATATACTGGCATTCATAGGCTGGGGATTTTTTCCTGATGTAAGGTCTTGAGCACTGGTCCCCAGTCCATATGGCAAATTCAATTTTTTTGTCCCTCTTGACATTGAGAATCAAACATGGCTCACTTAGCATTTTATGCCAGTCACTGTTTGAATGTTTCATGCATGTCGTGAGTGAACTTGGGGATTGTGGACATTGGATATCACCTTGTTCCCCCCTATTATTTATTTTTAAACTTATTCCCTTGCATGGAGCAAGGGTTCACCAGACCCGTAGAATTTGCTTCCATAAACCACTTGTGGGTGCTAATGGTCGCATCATGTGCAGGTGTTTTTTAAATTGGTTGTTGTTATGTAACGGCTGTCTCTCTTGTGTTGTCTCTTTATTTGTCTTCAGCTCAGTCCATGTCGTTTGCTAAATATGAACCATAGTCGTTCATCAACAAAGTTGTCTATTTTTCATAAGTATGTGTATTACTACAGCCACTAGCTTTCTAAATGTAACAATTCCACTATCAGCAGCGGACTACTATTAGTTATAGTACATACTCATATATACATTGTTATATATGCAGGCAATCTTCGTCTGCCTAGGTACTTAGTATTATAACATACATAGGCGCCGTCACACCTGTAAATACTGTGTAATGGTAAAGGCACTGGCAGCCTTTCTTACCTGCACTTGCAAATATACAGCTTTACACTGTTACTTGTGAGTCCGTAAGAGCCGGGCTAATTGTAACGAAATGTTACACTAAACTGTTGTTGAGTTTACATAGTAGTGTAATGGATTTGGGATATAGGAATGGGCCCCCCTGGGGCCCATTAAGGGCCTAGTGCCCATGCAGTGCCAAAGGCACTGCAGCAGTAGTATTTGCGCGTCACAGCGTGACGCTTAAGCGCTCGTCACACCCTTACAGCGGTGTGACTAGTAGTTACATTAGTTAATCTTAATCTTTCCTACTACTACTGCATGTAATTCCCTATTAGCCTTATTGAGCAATAGACAGGAATTCTGTGCACTTGTGGGAAAATAAGAAAACCCTTTATCAGGCCCCCCTGTGGCCTGATAAAAACTGTTACAAATAGTTCATTGAATGCTGTTACTGCTGTTATAGCATTGTAAGGCACGTGCATTTTTGAATGTGAAAAAAATCATTCCAATAAAGTTGACATATCTCAGTCTGTGATGCATATTTTGACTTGATTTTTACTGCATCTTGTTCAGAAAAAAATTTAGTTTTATTTTTAATAAGTATATGTCTTTATTGTTGTTTTCAAAATTACACAAAATTACACCTGAATTTTGAAATCAACAATAAATACATATACTTATTAAAAAATAAAACTAGATTTTTTCTGAACAAGATGCAGTAAAAATCAAGTCAAAATATGCATCACAGACTGAGATATGTCAACTTTATTGGAATGATTTTTTTTACATTCAAAAATGCTCGTGCCTTACAATGCTATAACAGCAGTAAATCTCTGTCTTGTGGTGTTGTAAAAAGTTTATCGTTGAAGTTCCTCAAGAGATGCATGTGCTTGCAACTCCTTGACATCAAAAGCGTGACATATGCATTGAACAGGGTTAACTTTCCAAGGAGGTTTTGCGAGATCAATGATTACCACTGAGAGTTTGTCCCTGCAACTTGTAGTCCATGAAAGTGTATGTCGGTGTTACCGGGTATTGTATTCTATGGATCCTGATCTTACATCCTCCATTGAGCAGAACATCATGTCCCAATTTTTGTGGATCCACAGGAAGTATTCCTTCTGGAAGGTTTTTCAAATGTGTGTTCATTGCTGCATCTGGTCGGAACAGCAAGAGCTTAGGTGTGTAACTCAATCGATGCCTATGTCCATTTGGGATAGAGGGTTCATGTGGGTTGACATAGATTTTCACCAACATACCGATAGTTCCATTAGCCAGTTGGGCTTTGATACAGATATTTGTTGTTATAAAAATCTTCATGCCTGCAAAGATCTCGAGGTTGGATTCCAGTTCCCATTTGGGGTACATCCTGCTCATCTTTCTTTCTTCATCAGTTCCATATATGGACAAATTAATATTGTCTTTCCCTCTTGACGCGAAATTTTATTCGCCATTGTGCTATCCCAAGCCTTGCAGATGTCGTATCAACTTGTTACCAATACGGTGCAGTTCCAAGGTGTTAGGGCGACTCAGGGCATACACCTAGAGGAGGGAAAACCTAAGATCTATTGAGGGACAACAACTAACTACTCACCTAGAGGAGGGAAAACCTAAGAGACCAAGCTTAGGTATCCCCCTCTAGGGAAATCATATATAAGTACAGGATACGAAGCATCTGACTGATCTCCATGGGATCTGAGGAGATACAACAGAAATCGAGAGAAAACAAAGAAATCGAGAAATCGACAGAACTATGGAAACAGCAAAGTATGGGAAATGAAGGAAATCATAACACGAAATGAAACCGAAAGAAATCGAAGAAATTGAATAATTGGACGAAGTGCTAGCATACCGTGACACAAGGCTTGAATTGAAATTTGGGATATCGCAATTGGGCCTCGTGAGAAGGAGCTCTCTCAAAGATGCGGTGTCGTCTTTTGTTGTGTCACAGTACCAAACTCTCTCCAATAACATCGACCAATTTGGATCTATACATCTCATTTGTTATTTTAAAATCACTGCAGTTGCAAAGGATGAAAACACAGTTCGACTGATTAGTCCCCATGTGTTATGGTATGCTAGCGCCTCGCCTGATTATTCGATCTTTTTGATTTCTTTCAGTTTTATTTCGTGTTACAATTTCCTTCATTTCCTGTACTTTGCCATTTCCACTATTTTCATTGTTTTCCCGTTTCCTCGATTTCCTTGATTTCTTTCAATTTCTGTTTGTATCTCCTCGGATCCCATGGAGATCAGTTGAGCACCTCGTATTCAGTACTTATATGCGTTTTCCCTAGAGGGGAATACCTAAGCTTGTTCTCTTAGGTTTTCCCTCCTCTATAAGGGTCTCAACAGGTATCAGGTATGACAGGTATTACCCGCAGGTAAGGGTACAAGGGTTTGACATACCTTCAGATCTCAAAACCTCTTCAGGTATAGTTTCAATATTGTCAAACCCGCAGGTATACCTCTATTTATACCTGCAGGTATACCCCTAAAAAAACCTGCAAACCCATGGGAATACCTGCAAACCCGTGGGAATACCTGTATACCTGCAGGTTACCTGTATACCTGCAGGTTACCTGTGTACCCGCAGGTACAGGGATCACACAAATTGAAATTGAAATTTGCAAAACCTGTGGCAGGTATGGTTCAGCTGTGTGCATGGTCATACCTGCAGGTACAGGTACCCGTACCTGCAGGTATAACCCGTTAAGGATCTCAACGGGTTTTACCCAAACCTGTGAATTTGATTTTTTCCAAAACCCGCAGGTACAGGTACAGGTTTTTCACAGGTTTACCCGCAAACCCGTGGGTAAACCCATGAAAAACCCATACCCGTTTCTCAAAAATCGAAAATTGCAAAACCCGGGGCAGGTATGGTTTAGCTTTTTGCATGAAAATACTGTCAGAATCTAGGGAAATAGACGCTAGTGACACGCCCATACGCGTAGTGAAGCGCATCACCTCTTCTCTAGTCGTTCGTGCCGACTACTAGAGAAGAGGTGAGCTAAATATTTATATATAGAACATACTATTTACTTACACTCCTGTAAGCTAAAATACTTACAGGTAATAAAGTCGTTCATGCTGACTACTAGAGAAGAGCTAAAATACTTACAAATACCTGTACCCACAGGTATTACCCTTCATACCCGAAACCCGTTGAGACCCTTATAACCTGTTGAAATCCTTACTCCTCTAGGTGTGTGCCCTGAGTCACCCTAACACCATGCATTGTTTTCAGACACTAAAGATGGCTTGGTGTCCCCAAAAAGAGCTGCATCAGTGATGCAAAACTCTATCGTAAGGGTTCAATATCATTTGGTTAACTATTACATCGAGAAAGAAAAATCGCAAGTGATTACAGCTAAGATTATCGATATTTACATTCTACGAGGAGGAGTGAACACGTCTGTGAAAAGGAGAAAATTCTTAGATGATCCTATAACACCGGATAAGGATGATTCTCCTTTTAAAAAGAAATTCGTTGAATGACTTTGTAAACAAAGGTTAGTCATGAGAATCGTATTACTGTCATTTTTAACGCTGAGCTACGAACAATATGACCTGCATGCAAGGGTTTCGGCGACCACCGGCGCCTCTAGTATATACAGTGGGCTCGGATTGTGAGCCATAACACAAAACGCGACTGGGAAGGAGCTTGAAGCTGCACAGAGGTTATTTCTTGTCAGGGCACGCACCAATACCAGCCTAGTTTAGGGCCTATATAAACGACAAAGTTTGTTCCTCTGCTTTACACAATGTAGAGCTACAAAGCTATAATGCCTATTATATATCTATGTCGAAGCTATAAGGATGTTTCCCTCACTGCCTGCAAGGGCTACTACCATCATGTAAATGCGGCGATGCTATCGATAATCGAAAGCAGGAAGGAAGACGAGTGCTATCACGATGTTAGCTGCTATACCTCAATACATCATGTTTATCACCCCTTCTATCCTCAATCGTCAAACCAGAGACGGATAGTCAAGTCTTTCTCTAGCGATGCTGATGCTAGAATGTTTTGAGTTGGATGAGTAGCGACAGCTAGGACAACGTCTGTGGAAAGTTATTGAAGAAATTAAGGCCAAAGAGGTTATATCAAACCTTTATGCCCTTCCAACACTTGCACAATTTCTCTACTTTGTAAATCCCATATGTATATTTTGCTATCCTCAGAGCCCGAGACAATCCATTTTCCTACACCCGTAACACTGAAGCAAGCAAACAGGCAATAGCCACGGTTAACATGACCGGTGTAGGTTTTGAGACACTTGGTAGTATGATAGTTCCATAAACGGATAGTGTCGTCGAATGTCGATGCAAGAATGTATTTTCCATTAGGAGAAAATTTTACGTGGGACCTGTATAAATAAGTAGAATTGAATATGATTTTCCGCTTTAAAGAACCGAGACTTACACAACAGGGGAATCGTCGTCTACAATGGTCTTGAGACATTGTCCAGAAGCGGTATCCCAAATTCGACTAAAAAAATCATGAGTTGGTTAGACACTCATTTAAAAGTCCCTACATAAGTCCATCCATGCCGCCACTGACCACCATGGTTCCATCTCTATTAAAATGAACGGCAGTAACTGGATCAGAATGTGCTGACAGGGTCTTCAATGCCTTTCCTGTAACAAGTCAGGATCAATGGAGATGACTTGCTCATACAGCAGTATTACCTCTTGCTACATCCCAGATTATAATCGTCTCATCATACGCTCCCGATACTAGAAGATTTGATTGAGGATTGAAGTTGACACAGAAAACGTAATTGCTGTGGCCAACGAACGTTTTCTTGCAGATACCTTGATCAATGTCCCATAGGCGAATAGTGGTGTCATCTGAAGCAGACGCAAGATACTTGCTGTCCGTGGACCAAGCAATATCGGACAGTCCTTCTTTGTGACCTTGCAAGGTTCGCACAATGTCTCCATGATACGCCGACCACAATTTAACAGTCTTATCAGCGGCTGCCGGACTATTCTGAATATTTTTTGAGAGAACATTGCAAAGAACTCACAACACGAAGCCAATAGTTTGCCGTCTGGACTGAATTTGATTGACGAGACACTCATTGTATGGCCACTTAGAACGTATCTTAACTTGTAATGTGGTCGCGGTTTCTCGGGTTTAGATAAATCTTGGCCAACTTCAGGAATGGGCTGAGCGGGTGCGGGCTCTTGTGTCATTGGTACACTCGGATCGTCTTCAGTGGCTTGAGACGCATTATCGTCTTCATTGTCGCTACTTGACGGTTTGTTGTGCTGTTCTTGTTCGTGATCGCCGTTCATTGTTTCCGATGGTATGTATGGTGAAGATGGTAGTAGTGCAGTGAACGATCAGAAAAGTGTCAGTGTTATGATATTTTATGGTCACGTGCCCTAAAGAGATGGGTCTCGGGCGTCTATTCATGCTCAAAATTGCCTCCTTGCATCATGTCTTCCTACAAGTCAAACGCTCCTCGCCGTACCGCGGAATCCACAACAGAACTCACTTCTAATACTAAGCTGCAGGAAAAGGTATCTAAACTACAAGAACTTTTTTCAACCTGGTCGAACGATGGTACATCCATTTTTACTTGACTGGGCCTGTGTCTTGCTTTCATACTCATTCCCTGTCTCCTTTCAGACCTCCACTCAGTCCTTGCCGAGACCGGAGGTGATGTCGAGCTAGCTGCTGCAAGAATTAGCGAAGGTAATTGGTTCATATAATACTACCCATCAGTTTTTAAAATCAAGAATCCTGTTTTAGGTCATGCAGAGCAGTGGGGTTCTGTAACACGCAAAAGGGAGAAAAAAGCTCAACATTCCACCGCCCCACATTCCTCGCGCCCGGATCGCGAAAGGCATAATGGTGAATCTCGCGGCGGCAGTCGTGGAGCCCGGGGGGGACGGGGTCGTGGCGGTAGTGGTAGAGGGGCCCTTCGAGCTCCAGCACATTCCTCCCACCATTCTCACTCTAAAGAGCTTTCTGACACTGTCACCAGCACTGTCACCAACGCATTCAGCACAACTGCCCCTCTTGCCATCAGTGAGCATACCACAGACAGTGCCACCGCCGCCGCCAGCTCTATGATCAGCGTGGAGCCAAAAACCGATGCCAGCGGTGCAGGCGCCGAGACGTCCGTTCCATCCACACTATCACATCATGACAGTGGTAGTATGCCGGAAGCTAACGAGCCCACTTTTAATTCGACCCCTATGATTGCTTTAACAGAACCAGCCTTTATTCCGAAACCTCAACCAAGTATTGCGAAGGCTGCCACAGGTTCCAAACTCTCATGGGCTCAGATTGCCAGGTAGATGATCATCCATTTCATACTTCCGTCTTTGCTGAGTGTTCATCCAGACCTCAAGATAAATCAAAAATAACTCCACCACCTCCTGCCCCCTCGCGTCAGTCCCTACCATCTACTTCTATACCTACTGCACCAATAGCACCAGCAACCGACACAATCCCACCTCCGTCCGAACCCTTTGAGGCGAGTATTTGGGAGGAACCGACAACTGTCCAAACCCCGCCAACTTGGGAAGAAGAGTCTGTGCCAACGTTACCAGCGCCTCTACCTCAAACACCCCAAGTAGTTGAAAATCGTGTTCCCACAACAACTACCGCGACAACCTCCACAACAGGAGCGACTAATGACGGCTGGATAAGCGCAGAGGCTGTAGCTCAAGCATTGCCCAAGCAGGATTCTTGGGAGCTTAAGCCGTCCTTGTCTGCCGCTTCTCCGCCTACCTCTACACAGGAGTCAGCATGGAGCCAGACTCAAGCTGCTTCGGAACTCTCGACGAATACAACAGTAACAATCGATACATTTTCGACGTCCTCATCCATCGTTCCCTCCGCTTCAACTGCTTCCGTTCCTACTTCTACTTCTGTCTCTTCAAAACCGCCGACGCCTTCTGTCGCTCATGCTCGTCCACCGGGCATTCATAAATCCAACGCTAAATTCTCAAAAGATCAGGCTGTGTTTATTTCGGCATTTGCCGGAAACGTAACCCCGAATGCTGATAAACTGGGAATGCAGTTTGGAAGCCTCAGTCTCAACGGAGACGATACTTTCGATAGGTATGTTTCTGTTCCTGAAGCATCTATCTACCTGGCACCTACCAATCCATAACTTTGATTTTTAGTGCGACCAAGACGGATAATGACTCGGCCACTGTCGTGACTCCTGAAGCCCCGAAACAAATTTTACTGCAGTCTCAGCGAGCTCAAGTTGCCGTTCAGACTCAGCCTCAAGAGCCAGTTCAATCAACCTCGACAACGACTTCTGCAAATACACATACTCAAGCTACATATTCCCAAACTACCCCTCAACAACATGCTCCGCCTTCCGTCGTGCCTATTCAAGCCCAACAAATACAGCAAGCTGCGCAAACATCTCAGCCTCTTCCTCCTGTTGCTTCATTCGCTTCACACCCGTCTGTTGCTTCCAATCCGGCGCCTCAACAGCAGCAGCCCTTACCTGCACCTCAACATCAGCAACATTCCCAGCACTCCTACGGACATCATCAACAGAATGTTCATTTTGATGGTCCACAATTACAAAACCCTCACGGTGCCGGATCACAAAATAGTTCTTACTTTCGTCATGATGCACCCTTCTATCATACACCCACGCCTCCACAAAATCCTCCCGATCATCAAAGTGGTTACCCTGCTGCCTTTTCGCCGGTTGGGATGGGCACAAGTCTTCACGGTCATTCTCAAAATCTTGGGGCGCAAAATATTACCCATTTGGGCGGATTCAATGGAATCTCTGGAGGCGAATACGGGTATAATGATGGTCAGCGCGTAAGTAATTTGTGTCCTGTTCAAAATCAACTCGACCGCTTATCTGATTCTTAGAACTTTTATGATTATGTCCCAAGCAATTTTAACAGCCGTCTTGGACACGATGAACCTGGTAAAACGGGATTGCCTCTTACGCAAGGCAATCAGCCCACATCTGTTCTCGGTTCAGGTACCAGCCAGACACAAAATACTAATGGACATCAATCTTCTACAACGCAGCCTCCTACTGGTCAGCAGAACCAACAGGGCTACCCTCCAATGCAGTTCTTCTACCCAACATTTTTCCCTAACACATATCATCCCCCTCCTTATCCTAATACCTCCTACACTCAACCATATGTTCCCAAATTTCCTGTATACCCTCAAGGTCCTGTAGGTCCCGGTTCAGCTCCAAGTGGTAAAGGTATCAGTGGTGGTCCTTATAATCCCTCGGGTTCGCAAAATCACCTTTACCACGGTCAAAGTGGTTTTGACGATTCCTCAAATGGATATTCTCATCCCCAAAATACATCGAATCTCGGTACCGCTGATTTCCAAAAACAAACCTCACACCATCACCAACAACCCCAGCAACTGTACAGCGGACAACAGAATCAAGGACTTCAAAGTTTTTTAAACATGCAGCAGACGGGTGGAGCAGGTCAAAGCGTTGGCACGGCTGGTCAATCGCGATCAGGAACTAGTCCTGAAACTTCTTATAAACACTATGGTGGAGGCGGTGCACCTGACAAGTCAAACGTTGGTTTAACGCAATCAGCTCAGCAGAATCGCGGTGCGAGTAGTCAACAAGGACAGCAACAAGGAGGATCCTTCTATCCTAGTAATCGGTTTGGGAATGCAGGTGGACCTCAACAGCAGAGCCAACAGCAAGGGTATGCTCAAGGCTCTGAGCAGGGTCAATTTTACTCTTATCAGCATCGTCACCAAGCATACTGGCAGTGATCGGCCGAAAAACTGCCCAAGATATTCTCTGTTTCACTTTCCCCCCAATGTCAATATATGTTTTATATTTTCTATATTTTTCTACGTTTCCCTATTTCAATGGTTTGAATCATGACTTCTTGTTTCATGTTTTCTGTCTTTTTCCTGCTCATACCTTTGCTCATTTGCAAGGCTTACGTAGCTATGTACATTACGGCGAATCTGTTCTCGCTGGGTAAAAAAATATAATCCTTTACATGGTAACAATTGCCCAAGACTGTGCCAGCTATTTCTTCTTTTTAGGCTTTTTCTTCTTTACACCGATTGCTGCAGAACCTGGGGCTGTAACGGCGGCCGGTGCAGTAATATTACCTAGGGCTGGGGCGACGACGGCCGATACTATGCCTTGAGCTGTGCCATTTTGGGTAGACAGTGAATCCACAGATATCGCGTGTATGTTTTGCATTTGCCTCATCAGGCTCAGATTTAGAGCTTCGAAGCGATTAAGAAAAATCGAAGAATGGGTCTTGTATTTGATGCACTACCAAATGAGATAATATTAGGATATTTCAAAGAACATCGAAGATAGAAAACAAAAAAAGTACTGTGTTATCGTCCGTAATTTTGAGAACTAAATGTCCTTCTGCAGCCCGCCACTTTACACAATATCGAGTCTAATTACCATTACCAGTAGGGTTCAAAGCGAAGGAAAATCCACTTGCGTACCTTCACAGGCGACGCTTTGTACAAAGACTCCGCCGCCTCCTGGAACTCTTGCCAGCTGGCGATGTAGACCATGGAAGAACTCGTCGGACGCGTACCATTGATCAACGAGACGCGCAGAACTTTGTTACCCGATTTAGTACTGACTGACGCCTAAAGCGGGATCAATTTTGTCGCAGGACGAGAATATTTCGAGCTCCGCCCGAATTCAAAGGCACAGGATCTTGGTTTACAGCACCATATATCATCGACTCAGCGAGTCATCGCGCCACTCCTTTTTATTACAACAAGAGTGCGCTAAGGCACACCGTCTTCAATTTTCAAACCGTATACATTGTACAACTTCCACGAATTTTATTAAATTTAGCACCGTATGCCTAAGGTTTGTCTGTCTATCTCGCATCCCATCGGGTGTGATACTGATCGTTATTTTGCTAGAATAAAGGAAAGGTGTGTGCTCAACAAGAAAGGTTTGCATCTCATCGCAATACTAATTTAACTCGGACAGGGTGGTAAAAATCGGCGGAGAGGAAAGAATGAGAATGAAGATGACAAGAGAGAACTAGTGTTTCGGGAGGACGGGCAAGGTATGACAATTCTATGGAAGCTTATAGTAATTAACTGCTCTACCTAGAATATGCCCAAGTTATAAAAATGCTGGGTAATGGCCGACTAGAGGCTCAATGTTTCGATGGTGAAAAGCGGTTGGCCCACATTCGGGGTAAAATGCGAAAGAAGGTAAGCCTTTGCTCCATCCGCCACCCGCTACATACATTGGTGCTTACCTTCATCAGGTCTGGATCAATCAAGGCGACATTATTCTTCTCTCCTTGCGAGATTTCCAAGATGACAAAGCGGATGTTATTGTCAAATACACAGCCGACGAAGCCCGTTCATTAAAAGCCTACGGCGAATTACCTGACAATGCAAAGATTAACGAGACAGATACGTTCGGAGAAGAAGATGGAGAATGTAACTTTGAGTTCGGGGATGAGGGTGAGCTTGATATTGATGAGATCTGAGGGATGCCTTTGGTTTCTGGTTGGGTGGCTTATGATCCAAAACACGGGCGCAGCTTTTGCTGAGCAGTCCTACGGATCGAAGGAATTGTTCGCGTGAGCAAATTCTGGTCGAAAACTGGCCCGACCAAGTTAGACCAAGCTGGCGACGCTGTGGTGATGCGTGTATAATATAGTATTATTGTTCTCATACACAGTCCATTCCTTCTATTTTCTCAGCGAGCTTTACGTTCTTTTTTACCCGATCAACCGAAGCAAAAAGGCAAGTTATCTGTCACTGCGTCATCACCCATGTGAAGTGGGTATCCGGAACAGGACGGGAAGGTCATCTGTTGAGGTGATTGAAAAACTATTCGAGTTCACTCGGAAGAGTGTCTAGAATTGTGTGTAAACATGGCGGCGATGGCGCAAGCGATGCTTAGAGACTAACCCAAACAGAGTTGTCTCGTTCAAGTTCAAGATTTCGGGAAATGGGCTTCAAACCATTTGCAATCGTGGATTTAGTATACTACATTGTGACTTGCCAATAAAAAGCAATTCCGAAACATAAATTCATTACTTCGCCTGATTCGTAGCCATTGTTGGTAACTGAGCTGATCCAATTACGCAAGCAAAGTGACGCGTCTACTCAAGCATTACTTACGCGTCCTTCTCAAATCCTTCACTCCTACCAGTTCCTCAGCTTGACTACAAGATGTTCCTCACGCGTTCAGAATATGGTATGCATCTATTTCCACATGTGAAACTTGCTTCAGTTTACTGATTATTCTATCAGATCGTGGTGTCAATACCTTTTCACCAGAAGGACGATTATTCCAAGGTATATGACATGTCCTTCAATATGCCCACCTCTTGTAACATGTATTATCAAGTCGAATATGCAATCGAGGCTATCAAGGCACGCGCATCTAACTTAATTATCATACGCTTAGTGTTCACGATGAGTAGCTTGGATCGACGACAGTCGGTGTCCGGTCCCCAGAAGGCGTAGTCTTAGCTGTCGAGAAACGTGTACAATCGCCGCTTTTGGAATCAAGTTCGATAGAGAAAATTATGGAGATCGATACACACCTGGGATGCGCCATGAGTGGTAAGCTTTTTTTAAGATATTGTACCGTGCCATAATCATATTTCCGGTATATAGGTTTGACGGCTGACGCACGAACGATAATTGACCACGCGAGGGTTACAGCGCAAAACCATGCCTTTACATACGACGAGCCTATCAAGGTACTCTTTTTGCATCAATAACCAAGCCTCTGGGACCTTTTGTTGAAACTAGTCAATAGGTTGAATCGATCACGCAGGCCGTTTGTGATCTGGCTCTTCGGTTCGGTGAGAGTGTACATGATGAAGAGGCAATGATGGTATAGTAGATGTTATTACCAGTATTATCTTTAAACTTTATAGTTTTTTTTTGGGCTTGTAGAGTCGTCCTTTCGGAGTTGCCCTTTTGATTGGTGGTATTGACGAACTGGGACCTCATTTGTGCGATTATCAAAATCCATCTCAATATCATTCTCACTGACTATTAACAATAGATATCATACAGACCCATCCGGGACGTTTGTACATTATGACGCAAAAGCTATTGGAAGTGGGAGTGAGGCAGCGCAAGCTGAATTACAAGACAGGTGGTATAAAGTGAGCGGTTTCAGTAATCTTCCTCAAAAAGCGAAAAAATTCTTACAGCCCTTTCTATAGCAAATAACTTTAGCCGAAGCTCAAAGTCTTGCCCTGCGGGTGCTGAAGCAGGTCATGGAAGAAAAGCTCGACAATCATAATGTTCAATTAGCACAGGTGTGTATCATTTGCTTCAATAGTGAACTTTATCTTTTACCACACGGTTGTAGGTGACCCGTCAAAAGGGGTTTGAGATTCTCTCTGAAGCCAAGCTAAAAGAGGTTATTGATGTTACAGAAGCTGCCATGGCAGCAAGCGCATCAAACACTGCATAGTAGGATGCCTCAAAGAGTAGTACAGTTACAGTATGGTTTAGAATACTTCCCGA
Source organism: Phallus indusiatus (assembly GCA_027605045.1). NCBI lineage: Eukaryota > Fungi > Basidiomycota > Agaricomycetes > Phallales > Phallaceae > Phallus > Phallus indusiatus. Next base: position 38,029 of record JAQFWX010000115.1, on the reverse strand, counting down.
GCCAGTTTATTTTAATGAAAGATCTTTCAACAAACATGCGCAGATGCATTCAAGAAATCATATTGCGATCATCCGCTCATACACATGCATCTATCATATTTTAATGAGGCACTCGACATTATAATGAAGCTGTGAAGACATCTGCGGAGACGAGTGCCGTGTGAGAATTTTGGATGGTGTTTGTTAATTAAGTAACGTACAAAGATGGAACGAATGCAAAGAAAATGCAGGTCAAAAGACTGCTTTTAACGAAGACGACTGCAAATATTTTAGGAACAGGGGTAAAAAAGAAACATAATGTTTACGCACCGAGCTTCACGTTCACTTTCGAGCAAGGCCAGAATGTCTGCCTCCCTCACAGGTCCCTTCACATTTCGGATGATCATCCGCTTCGATTCATCCATGAATTCGACTCTGACTTGTGTAACACCTCCACGAGAGCCAGTACGACCAAGGACCTGAGTTTTACTATATGAGTTTTTCTCTGATAATGTTCAACAGACAAATAGTCGTACCTTCACAACTTTAGCAAGTTTTACTGGTACTTTTGCTGATGTATCCTAAAATAACACGCTTTTCAACACAAGAAAATATATGTGTTAACAGGCTTTGTACGCACCATAGTAGCGGAAAAATAGAGGGTGAGGGTGTTCTGTGTTTCGGTGGACGAGATGGATAAAATAAAGTTTGAAACGGGAACTCGGCGCACCAACTGCAAATATGTTCAAACTCCGCGAATCTGTACCAGCGTAGCCGGTCTGACAGAAACTCGCGTCGTTTACGCAGCATTTGTTAAGGGTGAAAACGTTCAATGTTGGTGAACTGGTCAAGGCGCTCCTAGAATTTTTCGGTGCAATAAAGTGTCAAGATACTTTGTCACCAGTCCCAATCGCCTAAACACAATCTAGCCACAACGTCCTCGCAATCATACTTCTCAATCTTGGAAGACGCACACATATATTATAATTACACTCCATGTTTAAAATTGACTGAAAGTCTGGACAAGTATAAACCGCAATCTTTCCAGCAATCTCCTAGTTCACAATTTCGCTCATTTCCTACACGTGCACAACTCGTATATATATGTACATATATACGAAGCTGAGAAGCAAAAGCTCTAATATTACAATGTCAAAACGTGGTAAGTACAGTATATTTGTTAGTGGTGCCAGGTTACCGGTCACCGCCAACAGTCCCCATTGCATTACGCAGAAAAGGGTTTTGCGCCATTGCAGCTACAAATGGTGTGTTCAGCTGCGATTGAAAGCTAGCGGATAGAGTTGCGTTTGATAAACCATTAGATAACGCTGAGGGTCCATTTAATGCTTGGCCTTGCAAGGGCTGTTGTGGCGTAGATAGCAAGGGGCCGCGTTCGCGCTCAGCTGCTGTCGTTGCCCCAGTCCGGTCTGTTTCAGACGAAAGGGTGCCGTTTGTAGACGATGTTCCCAAACCATATAGTGTTCCATTAAATTGTTCATGGTCCAATTTATCCCCAAAGTAAATCTCCCGCATTTTGAAGAATGTCGCCGCAGTTAGCAGAGAATCTGATCCGGCTTGAGGGGTGCCTATTCGCATAACCTGCACGAGTTAAAGTTCCGATCACATAACCATAAGATTGAAAAAGAGAGCATCTTACCCCGAGGTCATCTGCTACGTCTTGCAATCCTCCCTTAAGAGGTTTGCAAGCTCGCATGATATACTTAACATCATATATGGATGGGAACCAGATGTGTAAAAGCTCGAAAAAATCGTTCTCATCATTCGGTAGTGGAGAATTGGTAAGAAGTTTAACGAAATATCCAAAATCGTAGCCACTGTCAAGTTTGTTAAGAAATCGGAATATGCAAGTAGGGAATAGTTAGTACCTGTGAAATGAAATCCATTTACACGAATCGGATAGTACAAGACCAGATGTTATCAAAAGTTCGGCAAAGTCACAGGGAAGAATTCCGAACTCTTCGTGTCTTTGAAAATCTACCCCGGACTTCTGCAGCAACTCCAATGAGTCTGGTACGAACATGTCCTCGCTATGCCAAAATCGTGAGTTTATTTTTGGAAAGCACCTCAATTGTGAAAAATTGCACGAACATTAGACTAAATTTGAAGTTGAATTGCCAAGTAGAATTCTCTTGAGGATAGCCACCCTCTTCGTCTGCAAGCGTAATACCAATTTGAATGAGCTTGAGGAGCTCGACATTACATCGCATTGTCTGATAATGATAATCCGATGATGTTTTGAATGCTCCAATGGGACGCGCAACTACTCCAGGAAACTCAGTATCCTAACATACATAAATCCTGTGCGAGTAAGCTCGGGAGTGGGTTTTGCTCACCATGGCTACATAAGGATAGCGGTCGATGTAATTTCGGATTTGCTTCATTTCCGCTTCTAGATTTGTTGCCCACACATCTTTTATCATCTTGGGACTAGATGGGCAACACCTACAAGACGCAAAAAGTTGTGGTGGACAGAGGCGTAGTACCAGCTAATTTGCGCTGAGATCGAAATGTAACAAGGCGTCTCAATTTTGACTTTTCCTTTCTCTTTACTTTTGCCCGAGCACATTCGAGGCTGCCTTGCTCATAAACTCACTTACCTGTTTCCCGTAAGATTATTTACAGGATTTAGGTAGTCGACGAAGGTCTTTCTCGGAGTGCTCTAATGAAATGCTGGTCGACTTTCGTAAGAGCATTTCGAAGAGCCGTATTTATATTGATGTCTTGATACTGTACATAACGAAATCTTATTCGTTAATAAACATCCCAGCAAGCTACAAATGGGATCACCATTCACTGTGAACTGTCACGGCCTCAATACTATTGTCGACGTGGTCCAACTGATTTCCATTTCGAGGATTCGTGTATACAAACGAAGCCATGCATGCTAGAGACTTTGCCGCACATGTAAGTATATTCCGAAAAAAATTCTTTCTAGTGACTAGTTTCAACATTAAACATTACGAAATTCAAATGAAGGGGATCCTGGCTCTGCCGAATCAATAATGTTCTTTGAATACCCTATAGTACCTTCATGTTTTCGGGCATCCTCAGCTAACAACAAATCTACCTCAACGAAGCCCATACTGCGTTTTAGATAAGATATAGTTTGACGCAGAGCAGGTACTTCTTCAAAGGGCAACTTTCGATTTACGGCACTCTCCAGACCAGATTTAGCAATATTCGTCTAATTAAAGATTTTTCTGGTTAGTTGACCTCCAATTGTCAAGGATGGGACTGCAAACCTTTATCGTTTGAACAAATGGCATAACCCGTTTATCTTTTATTAAACCAGCAGTCCCCAACCGCTGTCGAATATCTGCATCATCTACTCTTTTGCCTTGCGCATGATACGAGTCCTCAATAATCCGCAGAGTTTTCGTTTGCCACTCAGGGAAAGCGACTGCCACATAAATTCTAAGGCTCTTTGGTTTCCTCGGATCAAAGGATGTAGCAATCCCCCCTTTCGCCTTGGTCTTTCTTAGCAATTGACCTTCTGCTTCTCGTACGGACTTCACTGTCGTCCGAATATATGTACCCGCATCTATTAAGACACGATCAATAGGTGACAACGGCGTTGGCCAGCGAGCAAGCTGAACCGATTGAGTTTCGTTAAGGATGGTTGACCAGATGTGCTCCGCCGTATGCGGAACAATAGGCTGTATTAGCAAGGCAGCAATCCGAATCCAGTATTTAATAACGTCAGCATGCATGCCCACGTCCGAGGTGATTTCCCGATACCAATCACGGGCAATTTGCATTTCGAAAAACCCATGCTTTAAAGCTTCTTTGTAGTTCATCCTTAAAAAGATCAAGCAAATATGCAGGGCGTGATATTTGAAACAACATACTTCTCGTAATGTTCCTGTGTTACATTAATCAATTGATTAATTTCCTCTTCAAAAATACGATCATGGTATTCCTTCTGTCCGTTTCTCAAAGAGGCTTGACCCTGGGTCATTTCCTTTTTGTGGGACTAATCAGTCATATTGTGATTTTCGCGAGCACGGTTTCATACCTCCGACCAGTCTAATAAAGTGTGCAACCGCAAGATAATAGCATTTGCACTCTTCTCGTCGAAATTAGCATCTTCAATGCCATCACCTGCATCCGCTAATGCCAAACGAGTTGCATCCGCTCCGAACTTTGAAACCGCATCCCGCAAGGTTAGGAAATTCCCAGTGCTTTTGCTCATTTTTTTACCATTAAGGAGCAAGTGACCGTTTGTGCGCATACCGTCGGGCCAGTGCTTCTCTGGGAATATAGCCGCGTGATTGTACAAACAGAACGTCAAATGATTGGGTATCAAATCCTTCCCTGAAGAGCGTACGTCAAAGGGATAAAAGTAGTTGAATTCGTGTTTTAGAGCGTCCACTTTATCTTTCGAGATAGAAGCCTGCGGAGGCCACGGGCCATCTACGAAAATATATTCCCAAATATCATCGGATAATTGATCAGGCTTAATTCCTAGAGGGCCAGGTTCAGCCCCATTGATAATGCCACCTGCAAAATTCGTCAGGACTACAAATAAAGAAAAAATATGACAAACAACCTTGCAGCAAGTATGCGACAGCGTAGTATGCCATATATATAGTTGAATCGCTCAAACTTTCGACCATAAATGAGGGGTCCCAAGGTATCTTACTTCCCAACCCGTACGTCCGAGCGCAAGCCCATTGGTTCAGCCATTGCAATACAGCTTCGAAGCCATTGCGAGTTTCTTCACCAAAGGTATTCATCTTGGCTAGCAAGCTGTCATGTACAGATAAGTGAAATGCCAATAAGATTCAAACAAATTGACTCGCTTCTCGGTTTGGGTTCGCCAGGTCGTCTCTCCGTAATCGAGATACCATTGATCCATTAGTGCGACCACACATTCATCACCACTTCGACTGACGATCATACCCTCGGGTTCTGCATATGCAAAAGCCAAGCCTGCTCTAATCATAGCATCCCTGACTTTGGGCTTGGCTTCCTGTACTGCTTCGCCTTTGAACTCTCCAGTGAGCATCGTTCCTGAATAAAAACCCTCTTTGTATGCTATTTCCTTAGCTTCGGCCAACTGTTTGGTATCCTTTTGCGACTGAATTTTGAAATGTTTTACGAGTGCGGGTGCTGTCATGTCACCGTACGTCGGTGTCGAGAGAACTGGTACAGGATCGTAAGCAACCCATGTGGGATCTATGCCATAAAACTCTGGCTTTTTCCTGAGATCTGTTAAAGTAGCATAGTCGTCTGGTGAATCAGATGGTACCGAAGTGACAACACCTGTTCCCTTCAAAATCGAGATTCATACGAAAGTGGATTTTTGTTTGAATATCATAACATACCTTTGTAGCTAGAACATTCTCCATTGGAAGGACATACACTTCAGGATGAACGCCGAACGGGGCTTTGATCTTGGTTCCAATAATCTTAGCTCCGTCAATTTCAGCAATCTGGTTGACCTCTCCGCGCGGTGTCGAAATTCCCTGGAAAGCCATATTTCGAGCTGCTCGGGTAGTACAAACATATATGTCTGTGTCGTTGACGGCGAAAAAACCATACTCAAGGGCACTTCCAACGAAACAGTTGGTTTGGCCGTACCTAAAACGGGTGAATAACTGTTGGGTGGACGTTGAAAGACAAGCTTACATTGTCTCTGGCCGCAAGGTGGCAGCGACCAAGAAAACTCGCTTGTCTTTTACTCTATCGGCAATGATTTCTCTTGCTGCCTTGCTCCACTGGACGACCTCCATTTTCACACAAGTATACTCCTGGGGACCCAAAGCTTCACCCTCAGATCGGTCGTGATCCATACACGGCTGGCCATCCTTTGGGCTGTAGATGGTATACCTTTCGCCGAATTTTATACGTTCCTGTTGGTGAAGTTTATTCACCTGCCATCTGATGAAAGAATCATAATAAGGATTGGCATCTGTCGTGATGAAGCTTCGACGCCAATCGATTCTTGTGCCCAGTGCTTTATGGTCTTGCTGGTAACTGAATTAATAACGAATCTGGGAAGCCTGGATAAAGAGATTTTTACTTTTGCGATTGGCGGAAAATATTCTAGCCAGTATAAAGGATCTGCGAATTTTTTGATTTCCGCGCGGGGGACTCCAATAGTCTCCATAATTTGGAATTGGTATTTATGTCCGGTGGATTTTGCAGCTACCTTGCTCTTCTTTGTCTTCTCAGCTGCTCCGTGGGTAACCGCCGATCTACTATCATCTTTTTCATCTGTCGTATCAAGTTTGAAGCGCTCGAAATTCTCTCCAAACAATTCTATCTCTCGAACAATCTTATCTGATGCAGCCTGAAGTACAGAGAATAAATTGCCGATCTGAGCGAACGGATGATGTCAATTTTGACTTACTTTAATTGGCATCCCTGTGCAATGGAATCCATGAGGAAACAACACTCGCTTTCCCAACATCCGTTGATACCCCGCCGCGAATTCGATTTTTGAGATTGTGAAGGCATGCCCCAAATGCAAAGATCCGTTCATATAAGGATAGGGAAAATTCCCAAACCACTTGGGGTACTTTTTCCGAAGCTCGTCATAGTCCGTGATCTCTGAATCGTGAGGAGCATCAACCTCAAAAAGCTTATCCTTATACCACCGTTGTTGATATTTTTGCTCTAGAGATACCAAGTAATCTCTCTTGGCCGTCTATATCGGATGATGCCCAAATTAGTTGGGACGGGATCATTGACATATAAGCTGCACCAACCTGGGCCAACTCTATCGTAGCTGAATCTGTGCTGATCGCCATCTTAGCAAACGCCGTTGTTGAAAAGTGATAAACTTGTGGCCTGAAAAGTGGGTGACAAACGAATCTAAGTTTTGATTCGAATGGGGAACGTAAGATGGAACGTTTTTTGAAGAACCGTATGGTTCTGATTTGAATCTGTACGAGAGCAGTACCGCACTCGTTCAGTCTTATAAGTCTTCTTCCGAAAATCGAGTCACAGTGCTTGCTTTGCAGTGCCTGTTTGCAATTATGTAAGTTTCTAATGTTAGGCATGTCACTAGGTCTTGTTCGTGCGCGTTCTTTAGCTCCAGGTTGTTTGTTCGCTTCTGCTTATCCTCTCTGTTAATAACAAACATTATATATTTTCAGTTACTCCTTACTTGCTGAAGTTTGGGTCTAGCGGAAAGAAAGGCTATACTACTTATCCAAAAAAAGATCCTGGATGCAGCGAAAGGTCGTAAATATTATGCTATCTCCTTAAAAAAAATCAGTCTGACAATCTTTATTTTATCAGTTCATCGACTCATGAGGACGATGATTCTGCTTGGGATCACATATTTGCCAATATAGATGAAGACGTTGCATTGTCACGAAAGTTCATGTCCTCGGAGCGCAATCCGAATAAAAGGCCAACGCGAATACCTACTCCTCCTAGTATGGAATCTGAAACTACATCACGGCATTCAAGTCGACCCCCCATGACGGCATATGAAAAAAATGCTTTCGACAGCATGTTTGATATGATTTTTAGAGCTGCCACCCAAAAGAAAGAGAATTTCACTACAGCTGCCGCTCAGTTACCGCTAGAAAGCAGGGAGCGGCGCAATGCAGGCTGGTCATGGCTCCAGCATAATCTGTCAAGAAGCATGAATGCCGATGACTTAACCCAGAATGACATGGAGTTACAAGAAGAACAACAGCCATCCGCTTCTTCTGGCGTTCTGCCCGTCCCGTCCGCACCACTGGACACATACGGAAAACTTCGGAACCTTCCTAAACGGACAACAGAGTTGGATCAACTTCTAGACGAGAAAAAGGAGGAGGTCGCGTTATGTTACTCTGACTTGGAAGTCCTAAAATGGGCTATTCGAGAACTCTTCGGAGAATCCGACCCTCAAAGCTCATCAACACCATCGTCAAACCATCCTCCTCTTCCGCCGACACTATACGCACCATTGTTAACTTATCTCATGCAATATTTCATTTCATATCCACATCAAAACAATCATGCTGCACTTGCCCTTTTTACCTATGCCAAAACTCTTTCGCCCACCTCTTACGTGTTTGGTTGCAACACCTCGGCTTATAATGTATATTTACAAGCTCGATGGGCATTGGAACAAGATAGTGGCGAAATGTTGGCGATTTTGCAAGAAATGGAGGCGAATGGAGTAAGCTTCGATGGGGGTACCAGGAAGATTTTAGAGAAGGTCAGGCGAGACGTCGAGGACAAATGGAAGAATTCGGAGGAAGAATTCGAGGATTCATCACATCCCAACGGAAAGCTATCCAATTCGTTTTCAAACTTGGAAAAAGCCGAGCAGTTGATGAAACGCGGGCGGCGGGTAGCGAAATTTTCACCGAATTCTAAACTTCGCACCAGTCATGTTCGTTCACAAGAATTCGGGAGATTCAATAATGGAGAAGAAGACCGTCTGTCATTAACATGATATTTAGTAGTGTGTATTTTCTTTTTTTCTGGTAGCTAAGATCAAAGAACTTTGAATAGAGTAGGTCTAATTCCTTTAGGTTGCTGCCCTAATATCATTACTGTATACTTGCTAAGACATATGGATTCCATTATATTTCAACTTTCTTACCCCCAAGGGCATTAGCACATGAAATCCCCGAAGATTCTCAGGTTTTTCTTCCATAAAGTGGGGATTCAATTATACGCTTTGGCCTGTTCTTTTATCAAAGTATTTATGCCCAAACTCCAACAGCCTAAAAAAATCCCTGGATGAATAAACATATAAAGAAACTTATTAAACGGCTTGCCAGTCTGGCTCAATTTCAGTGATGATTCTCATGCTAAAAGGTTGGAAAATCAGATCTGTTATACGTAATAGATATAATGCATGGTGCTTACTGGGTCTTTTTGGTCTCCTCGATTTCGTGGAAAACAACCCAACCGCTTTTGGGTTTTCTGTTAAACATCACCGAATTTGGATGCACATACAACACCTTTGCCAGATGTTTTGTATTTTGAGTGGTGAACTAAAAAAGGTGGTTCACAAAAGAACTCACTTTGTCGCCTCTCACGGAAAGGTACGATCCATCAGCACGCCAGCGTGCGCCGTTTCTCCAGTAGCCCGCTACCAGGCATTGTCGCAACCGTTTTGCATCGCCTTGACAGCTGTCAAATGGCAAACCAAACCTTACCATGTATTTCTTCAACTGAGATCGGATAGAAACGGCCCGTGACATCGCTTTGAAAGAAATAGCATGGTTCTTGCACCACGCTGACGATTTACCATATCGTATAAACGCGTTATAAGCTATTTTAGTCTAATTTCTAGTTATTTTATGCGACGAAAAAATAATGTACGCACCATTTAGAAGGGTAAGATGATCCTGATGTTCGTCAATAATCCAGATTAGTCAAAGAAGCGCGACTGAAGCTTACCCCTTCTTCTGCAGTGAATTTACGACGTTCCAATTCCGCCAGCGCGCCAGGAGCACCTTCAGGTATAATAAATATGTCCTTGATAGATGAATGTGAAAAGGATAAGTGCTACGAAAGACTATGCGACAGACCTGAACTGCAACCATGGCGGCGATTGTCAAAATTTCTTCGCCGCAAGTATATTCCTTTGAACTGAATAACTTTTCAAAAAGGTTAATAAATACCATCTTGGTATGTCAAGATTTACTGACCATTCTAGCGACAGAAACCTCCACAGGGCATTCAGCCACTTTCTCCCCGGAAGGTGTCAACCGCCCATCATCACCGATCAGACCAGCAGTCGTCAAATGTTCCAAGGCTCTCAAAACGCTCTCTGCAGGTGGGCCAGTGACCCATTCAAACTTCATTAGATCATCAATCCCTAAAGCCTTTAACTGGAGAATTGGGGTGGTAAGATCCGTTCGCGTAATTTCAGGTGAAGTACCGGGAGGAAGTGAGTGTGCAGTTGAAGCTGTATATAGTCTATAGCAAATACCGGGAGCTGTTCTTCCAGCTCGGCCTGCCCGTTGGGTAGCTGATGCGCGAGAGACAGGGATTACAGATAGTGATGAAAGTGCAGACGAAGGATTATATGTGCGGATCTATATCGGCGAGGTTAAAAGGTAGGGATGAAAACTTGAAATCATCCCAATTACCTTCACATAACCGCAGTCGATTACGAATTTGATACCTTCAATGGTGACACTTGCCTACAGAGTGTATGAATTTATATTGAAAGGAGAAGACGAGACATATGTATATGTATACCTCCGCGATATTCGTGCTAATAACGACTTTACGGACGGCTTGTGGCGTCGGTTCAAAAACCATCAACTGTTCGTCGGTGGATAAACCTGCATGAAGAGGTAACGGATGTAGCTGGTAACATCCTTTCGGGAGACTAGACGGCAGGGATCAGAATCGTTGTTATTATAGGGAGACCCCAAAATTCCTACTCTGGTATCAATTCAGAAAGTTCCGATAAACATCTGTCTATTTCTTCTCTTCCGGTTAAAAATACAAGTATATCCCCCGAACCACCTTGCTATGGCAGGACTATCAGTTGAATTACTAGGGAGCTATGTTGAAATAACAAACCTGTAAATGAATAGCCCAAATTGTCCTTACTGCCTCACGAACATAGTCCGATGTCGGTTCAGCCAAATAAGCTATCTCAACTGGAAACATGCGACCTTCCAAAGAAACTATTGTAGCATCCGGCTTTGAGTTTCTATGTGCGAGAGTGGCATCTGATTTTGGTTCTGTATGTGAATTGCTGGACAATCCGACCGTATCCGAGTTGAAATAGTCTAGCAATCCTTGGGCATCTAAGGTGGCGCTCGATACTATAATCCTCAGCGCGGGTCGCTTTCTACGGATTCTAAGGAGAGGTTGGTAAATTCTTGAAACAGGGAAAAGGGGAATTAGAATTACTTTTTTAGTATTCCCAAAAGCAGGTCGGTGTAAATGCTGCGTTCGTGGGCTTCGTCTATCTATGAAGAAGAGTATTTGTTATATTATTCCACGTGTTATACAAATCTTCAAACATACCATCACAACACTATAGCGACTCAATAATGGGTCGATCATAGTTTCGCGAAAGAGCATGCCATCCGTCATGTAGCAAATCCGCGTTCTAACTTTATCGGTGACATCCTCGAATCTGATTAAATACCCAACCTAAGAGAAAAAAAATTATTCAGCACATATAGCTAATGAAATATACAAGAAAGAATCCACTTCATCGCCTAGAACACTCCCTACTTCGTTCGCCACTCGAGATGCGACTGACGTTGCAGCGACACGCCTAGGTTGTGTACAGGCTATGACACTTCCTGGAGGTGCCCATCCGGCTTCATATAGATATTGAGGTAATTCTGCACGTTATACTGAGAACGGTTGTTCGTGAGGATCGAACGAAGAAAGTGAGTCGACCGACGGGTAGTTTTGCCGCATCCAGTTTCACCAACTACAACAACCACACTATGCTGTTCCACGCAATATAGTAGCTTTTCGCCTTGAGAAATGAACATTGGTTGGAAAAGACCTGACTTGATATAGTAAGATAAGACTAACGATGTTTGTAAATTGGAAGACGTTCTCTTTGTGCTTGAATGCTTAATGCGGACGAGTCCAGAGAAGCGTGTATTACGACTTCTTCAGATTCTGTTGCTCGGTCAAGAGAACTGCCAGGGCCCTGAGTTCCAGGCTTCCAAAATTGAAGACTTGAAGCAACCATGAAGCTTGACTTGGGCTCGGCACTCTAACGTGCTTTAGCAGTATGTAGTAGGTTGGATTACTAGCTAGTAGTTGAAGCGCTTAGAACTCGAAGTAGTGCGTCACAGGCAAATCGTTATTATACGTATAAGAGTTACATTTTTGTTTCATGAAGAAGAGACAACAACAATGTCTAACAGATACAATGGTTCTTTTTTTCGGAAAGAAAGAACGGGGAATAAAACAGTGAGAGAGTGGTATAAAAATACACTGCATTAGTGATGAGCGCATATATGCATGTAGTGGTAGAAAGTCGTAATGTCGTAGGGGTGACTTGGCCTCATTGTTTTCGTATAACACGGTACGGATGAATTTTACGATCTTGCTTGATAGCGCGCTGCATGGCTGGACCGACAAGAATAGCGGCGGAGGTGCCGCTGGAATGGGAAATCACAACGTCGGCTTGATTCAATGGGCATGGTACCAAACGGAACTCGGGATTAGGGGAAGGTCGGGGCGAAGGGGAAGGGGAAAATGAGAGCGGAGGGGTGGAAGAGTTGGAGGAGCGTGATACCCGACGACTTGGAGTGGTGCGATTCGCGAAGGACGACGGTAAGCCTAAGGCAGGTATTGACTCCTGAAATTGAAAGACTGGTCAGACTTGGGATAAACTGGTCGCAACTACGGGGCATTTACCTTGCACTGCTTCGGCTTGAGTGGTACAAATGACTGACATTGATCGGCAGCTGGCTTGAAGACGGAATCAGGAAACAAAGTTCGTAGAGGCGGAAGGGTTTGGTTCAGCAGCGAATTGCAGTTTGGTTGGGAAATCATTGTTATTTATTATGTGAAGAAGTGAGGATTCCGCCAGGGAGTTGAAAGATAAAAGGTTATTAGAGGGGGAGGCCTGCCTGAAAGTCGATGTGAAGGAAAAGATAACGACCTCGAAAGAACATTTCCGTGCGACATTTTATATAGGAACAAAACAGAGCACAACGCACAAAAGAATGCGGGGAGGACAAAGAGTTTCGGCTGTCTTTAGACGCGGCTACGTTCCCCTGCACACAAAGAGGTCAACATTCAAACTCCGAACCACACTACTATAGAGCGCTATTATGTGCACACCTGCATGCTCAAAAGCTTGATCATTGTCCACACACACATTCAGGGTCTAGATTGTCATCACGATATCGTGAGAGAAGCAAATCAAAAGACACGCATGCTGTAGGTGCCAGGATGCAGAATCAAATACCAAAATCAGATCAAGTCCATTTCATTCACACTTCACGTACAACACGATTACAGGTAGAGTTTATCAATCAACAGCTAGATGCTCTTCATTCAAAATCAAATCCTAACGTGGTCTAAGTCTCTGCTGGATATCAAAACGAGTTTTTTCTAGCGTTGTGGATGCGTTCGTGGACCGACTTCGACAGCAGTACGGTCTCATGGTAATGGTCGTTTGACTCGCTTGTGAAAATGTGGATACTGTACCATGCAGCGCGATGAGTTGGGCCTTGGTTTTGAGGGCATCCGATTGTCAAGCGGATCGCGTTCTTACATTATCTCTATGTCCTTCTTATGCGTACCACTCTATTCGTCGGTCGTCAATGAGGACGTTTTGCATTTTGAAATAAGCCTGACGCCACATATATGAGAGTTGACGGAATCTAATTATATAGGTTAAGTCAGTACCTGTTCCCATCTTCCTGTTTCTCGTCTCTCTCTTTCAGCCTCTTCCTTCGGCAGTTCCTCCAGGGTCCTTCGTCCTTGGGGTTGTCAGGAATTTTGGTCGGTTCTTCCGCTGGTACTACAAGTCCTTCAGGATAAGGGAATGGATCGTCTGCAGACAAATTCTCAGATACTGGAAGACTTTCGAATATGTTATAAGATGACAAACCAAGAATGACAACATGGAGAATACGATTCCATCTTAATTGGTGAAGACTTAGTTCAACTTTTCAAGAGTATCAAGCCCCTTTACGATATGACCAAAAACAGCATGTTTCCCATCAAAGATACTCAATGTTTTCTCCTTAGTGTTATGAAGAATTGGCTAACCCTGCCTCCACCATGTTTGCCATCCGCGCTGGGAGCGACAGCCATTGACAGTTTCCCTTTCAATATGTGTAAGAGGAGGACCGAGGACGTTGCATATACCACCACTGACGAGACCGATGACTGCGAAGAATCCATACAATACCCCATTGGAGGAACGAGCTCTGAAATAAAGTAACGAGCGGTTGAATTTATTATTGCGTCGATGCACCGGCCGCGCGACCCAGTAACAGTAGGATCACCAGTTTGTGCCAAAAGGTCTTTCGAAACCGGCAAATCAATGAGTAAATCAAGCTACAACTGACAGCGAGTAGTAAATGTAATAAGAAAACGTTACCATTGAAGGTGCTGAAATTGTAATAGTAGATCTTGATCTTGCATAATTTTAGGAAATTTCGACAAAGTTTTGGACATGCATTTTACTTCGAGGTCGATTATACAACTTATGTCCCCCAGCGAAGTTTCGAAGGGGACGGAAGTTCTCTTTTGTGGACGACTATGTAGCCCCCGGATTCCAGTTCATTGTTAGGCTAGTCGTTGATTCACTGTTCAAGCTTCAAACTCCACTCTACTTTTTCATAGACAGTGGTTGAATGCAGAAACATCGAATCACTAGAACTTGTTGTTTCAACTGAGAGCACATCATAAGGTGAGATTATTAGATAAATTTGTATTCTATCTAGACTAACGCTACAACAGCTATGGTACAATAGAAATCTCAACTGCACGTGTCAAAAGACACGTATATCCATAAGAGAGCGTAAGAAAGGTCCATGCCTTTTCTCGACGTTTGTCTGACGCTGGCGTAAAACTGAGTCGAGTCGTAAAATCTTTATACAGCCGTTGCACTGGAAGTGAAAGTGGGTGAAGCTGAGCGGGATGTCTCACCCGTCTCGTGAGTCTTGGCAGCATATCGTGGAAGAGTCTCTAAAGGCTTGGTAATCAAGAAACCTGGCATGTACAGTTAGCATACACATATTTAGTCAAAAGAAGAACAAAAAAAGTGACCTTTTAGACCAGCGGCCTTTTCCCCTTTGGTGCCAAATCCATAATTCTCAAGCTGACGGCCGAAGCCCATCCTGGACTTTTCGCCCATTTCAGACACACCAGAAGGTTGGCCTGAGAACAATGTTTTACCAGTCGAGATAATAGTGGGAGGGGTGATGTCCGAAACGCTAGGAAGAATGGGCTTGCTTTCTTTCCAAGCAGTGAAGGAGCGCTTGTATCTGCCCTTTCCGCGGAACAAGAGACCCTACGATAATTATTAGTAATGCACCAATCAATCCAGAAACTCAAATTTCTCATACCATGAAGATGTTTACACATCCGACTGAGAATAAAAAGAACGCAGAGACCATAGCAAATGTTTCGACATGATGAGAAAGGACAGCAGCGCCGATCCTGCAAAGATACAATGAATGTCCGCCTTCCCGATACAAACAAGGAAAAGCACGTACAAGCATTCGAAGATACCCAAAGCTCCAAGCCCAAAGTCCTTCCCCAGAACTGGGAAATAGTTGGTAAAGAAAGTTTGGGGCCAGTTCATCTCGGACAAAATCAAGACCACAACTTGGAATAGAATGAGAAGGCGGTTGACAACGGCCCAAAATACACCCGCAGGTTGATTAGGAACAGTGCTGCCCCTGTGGGAGAGAGAAATGTCAATGATACGATTAGAAAACTGTTAAGTAAAAAACGCACTCGATGTAGTCTAAATCACAGTCAACAACAGTTCCATTAGAACCAACCATTTCCATATGGTTCGATCCCTCTGCAACGAATCGATTAACGGCTTTGATGTCATCGGCCAGAACAACAACTAGATGAAAGAGGAGAAATAATCAATCAGCTCATATGAATCAGATATTCCCAAGCGAATAGCGCGTACCATTTGAAGAAAAGACGAGAAGAAGACCAATGATGCTTAAAGCACGAATGATATTAAGGATGATGAATAGACTAGAGGCAACCAAATGAGATATATAGCTAAATCCGAGAGTCGATCATGCTTACTATCCACGAGGAGGCAACATTTCTGAGTCGTGAGATAAGATTTATAAATGGAGATTTAGATTTTAGTGATATGCAGTGTGGGGGTCAAAGACTGTGAAATATATGGTTCAGTGTCGCAGACACTTGAAGAAAAAAGAGTAGGAACTGGAAGGAAGGGAGGGAGGGAAGAAGCTCTACAGTGAAGGGGGGGTAGTGAAAAATGCGGGAATTTATATAAACATACAACATTGGACCGTTTTTAGAACAATATAGCACCGCTTTGTAAACTTGTCTATTGTCTTGTTCCTCATGCATGATTCCGCGTAAGTTGACAGGAAGAAGGGACAATGGGATTCAATCGCGCCGGGCGCTTAACGCATAACTTATTGTCCTTGTCATAGTACTAAGAATCTATTATACACGTAGTCCATCCCGGGAAATAATTGATGGTATCATTACCTAAAAGGGGAATATTCCTACCAAACAAAAAGAAAAAGATGAAAGGAAAAAGAAGGAAATCAATACATTATAAAAAATATAATTCGCGTGTCATTACATTCAGACAGGGTGTGCTGTCGGCATCGGTGGTATATCCGGCTGTTGAGCAGATGGTCGATTCGACTGCTGACGCCGAGCATTCTTCGTCTTTTTCTCTCTATCCGCTTGGGCCTGCAGTGCCAGTATTTGCATCTGCTGACCAATGAACTCAGAAGTTCCGGGTCTTGAAATGCGCACAACGGTCAGACCACGGAAAATTGATAGCGGAATTTTTTTTTCATACCTCATACGTAGAATTCTCATAATTATTTCTGATCCACTTGTATCGTCCTTTTCCTTTTCCTCTTTCCGCTCTTTCTTCTTATCCCTAATAGTACCCAAATTTTTGAGAGCGTAAACAGACTTGGCTCGTTTGGTTGGTTGAGCGACACGCAGTCGTTGTTGCATCAACCGCACGCATTCTTCCATCAGGGCATCTCTGAGGATAAATAAATAAACTTATATGTTATGATGCGTTAAAAATCAAAAAAAAACACACGTATGCCAATCATAATAGAGACGGATTGATAGAATTTCTCTATACTTCGCATTTTGAAGTGTTTCAAGTGGGATGGGTCCTTCCCCATTAGCATGGAAATAATCTCGCAAGAACTGCTCCTTTTGTTAGCAATGGACATAATTCCAGCGACTAGTCCACGAACCTTAAGCCATTTGAAAACGATGTCGACCTCTTTGTCAGATAGAGGTTTCAGATCCGAAGGTGTGTCAGCCAAAGGCGGCACGAGAAGGTTTTCCACAACACTGAGAACAACCTTCCATACACGACCCATGACAACTTCTTTAGGCTTATCACCTAGGGAGTTGTTCAAAATTTGTAGATTGGCATCGAAATAGTCGAAAATAGGTAAAATCGCTTGCTCAATTTCCACATCCGTTAGTTCTTCAGGTCTTTGCCTAGGTGCCGGTTTGTCTATTATCTTCTCTTGCTCAGGAAGTGGGATCTGGACATCGCTCGAGTTGCTTCCAAACGATCGATAAATAGCCCCGATAGCCTTATTATAATCCAGACTATTGAGTGCTTTATTATAATCCAATCCACTTAAAACTCCAGTTGATTTCACTAAAGACTTCAAGGCGTTCCTCGATAAACACTGCGAGATGAAAGGACCCATCTAGAGATACGTGGTTAGTTTTAATATAAGCGACTCGGATATCACCCCACCTTGTCAATAAAACCTCGTATCATGTCAGCTTCAGCACGTTTTAATGATCGGAAGGCTTGGCCAAAATAGAAATGTATGTCGTCTTTTTCTCCTTCCATGCTGACTCGAACCAAAACACGTCCAGCTGAATCAAGATCCAGAGAAAGGTCATGGGTGAGATAATCACCAAATATTTGAGGATCCAGACATAGATACGCCCGACCAACGGTATCGTGTTTTCCCAGTAATGAACGGTCACGAACACTAACCATCACCCACAGAGGAGAATCCACAGAAAGGTCAATAGTTTGATCCCCTACGATTGGGCTCATTATCAATAAAAAGGACAACAATTCTAATGAATAGGCATACACTGTGGATCATTCGTTTCATAAATTGTTCGTGTTTTCCCAAGTGTAACCGCGTTTTGATCGGTAATCTTCACGTACGAGTCTAATCTTGCCGACGGACTTGAATCCAAAGGAACAAGACCTTCTGCCATAACGATCTTGATTGTAAACAGAAATCTTTCGGACTCATTCTTCTCTGGAACTGGCGGTCCATGCTCTAGTAATATGGCTGATATTTTGTCGGCCCGCATTGTGTCATAGATTTGATCTAGCAGGTTACGTGCTGACTCAATATTGTTCAATTTAACGCAGGACTAGAAAGGTATGAATGTTAATATTTATCCCATCAAAAGATCGTTTTTATTACCTCGGGAGTGAAATTAAAAGGAATGATTTTCTTCTCTCCTTGAATCGTTTGCTTAGCTTTTTCTAACCAGGCGGCCGAAGGCTTTTGAGGCTGTGGGTCCGGTCTATGTTGATACAAGTCCTCCATGAAGAGATCTTCCATAGTGTTACAGTAAAGTTCTAAACATTTGCTGATTATCTGAAGAAGATGAGAATCATGGGATCATAATAAGCGTCAGTAGCATTCACCTTCGCTAACGCAGTGAAAAATCGCGCTTCCTGATATTCATCAGGCCACTCCAAATCCATTAAAAAGTTGACAGTACTCCGAAGGGAGTCAAATAAGTCGATGATGGACGAGCTATGTCCTTCCGAGCCTTCTGCTTGGAACTAATTTAGGGAATGTTAACCATGCGCAACCCATGAAAGACGACATTCAACTAACGTTGTCCGCTTTAATAGCATTCTCTACCCATCGTTTAGTGTCTTCCCTGTATGCCTTAACCATACTCGGACATAGGGCTCAAAAAAGTTAGGAATTTCAAAGGAAGGAGGAGGATTCCTAGAGTAAATTAAGAGCAGTACATCTTAATAAAACAAGGCTTGCGCACTTTGGGCAGAAAGCGGTATACATGGCTATAATTGCTTTCGTCCGACGATATAATGAAAACATATCTTCAATAGGTACGTCAGGTGATGGTTCGTTCTTCGAGCCTTCCCATAATCGAGCTCTTGCGTTTTCGAGGTCCGTCAGAAACAGTGGAACTTGGCATTCAATAACTAAAGATACTAAATCCAGTTTACTTGTGAAAATGTATCAGAAGAAACAGATGACTAATAATTTGAATATCATTGTACTTACCCAAGTAAAGGCTCGGGAAAACGCTTATCTAAAAGTTTCGCCCTTTTCTCCAGTTCGTCGGTCATGTAGAGCAGCGGGAGTGCTCTGTTGACACCAGGCTGTGAGTTCATCTCATTACTTCTCTCAGTATACTCATGGACAGAGTTAATTTGTACGCGATCAATCAACATATCAAACTGAGCCTTCAGATCCACTCCCATGTGATCGAAAACGGGACTGTTACAGATTTGTTCGGCAATTGAGAGAGGAAGCGCAATGTCGTCGCGTTTGAGATTAAATAAATTATCCAATGCATGATAGATAGCGCCTAAAAAAAAGTCCAGGACGGCTTTATAGACGGTTGATAAATATTCTGCCTGCACACGTAGTCAGAAAATGAAAGACAGTATAAAAAAAGAACCTCCACATACGTCTGCTCTAGACCAGCGATTAATGTCTGTTTCCTGTAAAGTTTTCTGAACTAATTGCATAGCCTCGGGGATACACTCCAAAGGCACTTCCTCGCGTTCATACATATAACGAACAATATCAAGGAAGCACGTCACACGATAACTATGTGATATCCTCCATCGTAAGGCACATTCATTGAGAACTTCCAAATGTCGAGAGGATAAAATGCCCAGAGAAACTTCTTGATCCTCCGGAAGTGACGCCATGGCTTCAAGGTCGGCCTCAACACACCGTTCGACGAGACGTTTGTAGTATTTCTTTGGGTTTGAAGGAATAAATGTGAAATTATGACCCACAGATATCTCATCATCTTCTCGGACCGTGTCAACCATAGAGTCTAGTACATTCATTGATCCTAATCCGACCGAATGTCTACTACTGATAGAACCGGGACGAGATGACGATGGACCACCAGTTCCTTGTACCGAATATAAAGACTCTGGACGCGGGTTCGGCGACGATACAGAAGTTGAATCATTGGAATTAGATTTTGCAAGCTCGGGGTTAACCTGGATCATCAACACCATTAACTGAGACAGTTGGGTGGTTTCGGTGGTTTTCCATGAATGATAAGCGGATTCGGTATCAAAATCCTCCCTTCGACCAGGAAACGCGACACCGGCATTTATGTTCTTCAAACATGTCTAAGGAAAAAGCATTAGACGTAATTAAAAAACGACCAAAATCGGCCTACTTTCAAATCCAACAATCCAGCCTGTAAGAGATCGTTAAAAAGAATCCCTTTTTCTAGAGTATGATAAATTACCTTTTCTGTGCAAATTTTCCTAATCACATTAATATCGCGTTGAACATCCTGTTGACTCTTTCCAAAGAGATCACCGACAATTTTCACTAATGCCATATCAGATATATTGGGTGCCGGAGTTGACGGTTCCCCAGCTTTGGGAGAAGGAGAATCATATAGAGACGTCCTAGGTGATTGTGGAGAAATCTTAGAAGCGTACATGTCAAGACGAGATGTTAGCTCCGGAGAGGCGTGGAGGTTCTTTATGCAATCCTGTAATATCCGTATAAAATAGGCAACTTGATTGTTTAACTCGAATTTCCAACCATCATCCGCTAATTGAGGATCTTTCCTCAGAGCGTTCGTAGAAGAAGTTGCAAACATCAAAATTAACTCCTCTATCTTGCGATTTTCTTTCATTTGCTTCTTGAAAGCATCGTCTTTGAAAGAACCGTAAAAAATGGCGATTGTTCGTCGGATGTATTGGTCAGAATATCTTTTTTGATAATTCAGTGAAAGATAAGAAACGACGTCTGTAAAAACATACGCAGGATCCCTCCCCATAGCAATGTTTTGCATCCTTGTCTCCAGTATTTTTATTAGCTTCTCGGGAAACTTTGAGCTTTTGGAATTATCTCGGCCAACATCCTTAATTAAGTCCGCAAAGGAAAATATCGAGTTTTGGATGCTTTTCAGATGATCTTTGGATTCTTTTGCTTCTCCATTGGATGTAGTGGGTGGAGCGTCTTGTGCCTTAGGCTGCAGCAGGTAAGCGAGATAGCTAAATTCGCAATAATCAACAGATGCGGACTACTGACAGAAGAGAGGGTGCATACCAGACACGAAGTGTGTAACTACGTCATAAGGAATTCAGAGAGATTCTCCAGACGCAGAAGTTTAAGGTGCTTACTTGTAGACATCGTCATCTGTAATTCGTACTTGACTCAACCGACCAGAGGCTAAACTATCAAAGCTCGCCCTGGACATGGATTCAAAGAGGCAGTAATTGCCTTATTAATGTGATAAGTAGTTTTTGAACAATACGAAACGCCTAGAAAGAAAAGTAAGAATGTTGTCAAGGGCAGAGAAAACGTCGTGACGAGTGACGATGGGATGGATGGATCTGCGCAAACCCACGATTAGGCGCCAATAACCAAGTGGCATAGCGCGTACAAGCCACTAAGCGGTATGTCATCTGCCACTGATCAATTTCTTAATCGGTTGGGAATGTCGTCAGAAATATATATTGGTATGTCAATAATCTTTGAGACAATGTTTTGATTTCATACATATGAACACCATTGGAAGAGAAATCTCAGTTCGGAAAATACGATCGTGATAGTTCAAACTTTTCAAGTGTTGGTGTCTACATCGTTAGCAGTTCATGGACAATCAATTTACTGCACCTTAGGGTGTTGTTTGCTGGAATCAGGAGCAATCGTTGAAACATTCCTAGCTCCACGAGAATAACTTGGACTTCCTTTCTTCAGAGACTTTCGGGAAAGGAATGCGCACGCATCCTATACTTAGCTTCATTCACATTGCCCCACGGGAGCCATAGCATATCCCGGATATTATAAATGCTGGAGATACGGTTTAACGGGTCCCCCTAAAATATTGTCGACTGCAAGGACACTCGTAAATCAATGTTTCAACATTGCCTTGCAAAAATGGAAATACCTTCAAGCCGATGGCCTTTGTTTATACTTCGAAAGCACCGAAGTGGCATACATTGGCAAGCCTTGTGTTTATCGGCATCTTGCTAACCACTCTCTATTCGATGCGAGATCAATACTAACTAATGGCGCAAAATAAAAAACACAAACCCCGTTGTAAGGGCCAACACCTGCGATTACTAGTATCAATGGACGTTGATTGCGCAGCTCTACGGAATGTATTCTTTCATCTTTGAAAGTCAGCTCAGTAAACTCCACAAAACAAATGATATTTTAGTTTTAACTACCTAAACAAAACACCTCCTCCAGGATTCTTTTATGTGGTATAATAGTACTGACGGTCAATGACACAACAAATTCAAAGTGAAAATACGTTTAGCGTGATTGGCTTTCAGCTGATATATGAGAGCTTGGGAAAAAATAATAAAAATAGCTGTTACATAGCTGTCCCAGTCACTGTGAAAGTTGGATTTCAGTCGCACGAGAGGCATCTGCATTTATCGAAAGTTGCCCATTTGTTCCCCATGAGTTTAAATCGTCTCCATCTCCGTCCTCATCAGGTTCATCTTGATCCGCGACTGAAATATCGTCGTCGTCGCCATGATCATCCATCATAAGCTCATCCATAGCTGAACTTTCCAGTGGGTCCGGTAGCTCATCTTCATCTTTCTTTACCGATAATCCTTGCGTCTCGGGAGTCAAAGTGGAGGATTCCTTCGATTTTCCTTTCCGTTTGATGAGTTTGTTTACATACTCCTTTACAAACTTTTTGATTTTTTCCGATTTTTCGTCTGACAAGGAGTCATATTTGGATTTTTCATAGCTTGAAGATTTCTTTTCTTTCTCAGCAATCAAATGCGTGAGCTAACAAGTTAGTGAAACATCAGATTTTGCCCCTAACGTTAAGAGATTTTCATTTTTCATACCTTCTTAGCTTGTTTCTTGAACGTATTATGCTCGAGCTGAGATTGGTATTTCGACATGCACTTGACAACAATAGGTCCAATAAGCTTCAGTAGCCGTTGCTCCTTCGTTGCTTTTGGCCGTGATGAAGATTCTTTCGGCCTACTAGAACGTCCACCCGGATCTCTCTCCTTCTTTTCCTTGTCAGGAGCTAGTGGTGGCTTCGTAGAAGCTATATTCGCTGCAGTCGTCGTAGCAGATGCAATGATAGCCGCTATATCTGCCTTCGTAGGTTTTGTTGACCGAGATTCAGGTATACTGGATTCAACGACAGGTGATGGATGACGAAATGCAGCGGTGTAAGTAGTGGTGGTGAACCCAAGGGGTTTGATTGTGAGTGTAGCGTTGTCTTGCTCGCCGAAGCGTATTCGTTTGAGTGGACGCTCCTCAATAAGAGGCTCCGGTGACATGATGAGCAAAGCAGGTTTTGTGTCGTCATTTTCCTCCTAAAACAATTTTAATTGTCCGGAATTATAAAAACCCGTGCATTTGGTGAAGTCTGACATACCGATTTGACTACACGTTTTGGTATTCGGTAGGATAACTCAAGAGGTTCCCAATGCTTCAACAGCTATAAAGATATTGGATTTAATGAGGAAACAAAGAGAAGAAATGGTACCTTCTCCGCTAAATTCTTAATAGTTTCGTTGTCAGACATGCTCAGTCGCTGTAAGGGCTCTTCAATCCTTGAGTCCACGATTTTATTCCGGCTGATTAAGGGCCAGGCAAATAGGGACTCGATAATCTATAACTCATACATTAAACAAACGCGACGATTTTGAAAAAAAAAACTCATACTGATGTGGAGATATCCACGTCCGTTATGTAGTCTCGAAGGATAGTGGTCATGGCACTTAAACCACGAAGCCGCATCAACTGTCGTAAAGGAACTTGATCCTCTGTTATCTGGAAGATAAATAAGTACAACGAAGCAAATCTTTGAAGCCCGCACGACAAACCTTTATTCGTGTTAACAGTTTGGTCAATAATTTTCGATTTGAAGTCTGACGAAAAGCCTGGAGAACTTTGACAACATCTTTCTCCACCAGCGGTTTTAGAACAGGCTAGGGTATACCAATGAGTTTGCTTGACACAAATATTCAATATTAAAGAAACGCACGGTAAAATCTTCGTCCAGTTTTTTGCCTCTCCTCTTTTTGTTGCCTTTCAAGCCTAATAACTCAACATCATCAGTCATTCCGAGAGCTACAAATGCAACTGCGTCAGCTTCTTGGGGAATATACATAACGTTATTGTCTTACCATCCAGGACTATGTCATCCATGGCCGCGATATCAGTTTGAGTTTTGCCTCCAATTACACCGATACACTGAGGCTCTCCACAATGACAAGGTTGTGGGTCATGACTACATTTCGTCGTCAGTCGTATGAACCGAAGGATTAAGATACATCCAGCAATAAACTCACCCGTAGCGATCAACATTGTAATTAAACGTCAACTCTTCATCTTTCACTATTTTCCGCTTGGAAAAAATTCCCATCCTGACTTTCCTCCCTACCGTCCATTTTGCGACGAAACAATTTGGATTGCAACTGTGGTTTATGAACCGACCAACACCCCCTTTCTTCGTGGCATCGATAAACTAAAGGGCAAATTCGTTAGCCATGGGACTTGGTAGGTTACTCAATTTATTACTTCATCCTTTTGTAGCATCATGAAATAGAAATGTCGAATTCCCTCCGCAGCATAATCTCTCATGCGCTTGGCAAACGATGGGTGACTGACAACTTCGCCGATATATTCACATATGAAAGCGTCTCTGGAATCATGAAATAAAAAATTTAGAGATTTTTTTTTGAATAGAACCAGTAAACTCACTTGGGTACGTCTGTAGCAGCCCGCAACCCAAACCCCTTCATCTCCGTCTTCACAATATTAAATGAAGCATATTCCTTCCGCTGAAACCTTTTCGTACACGTGAAAAATAAAAGAAAGTGAGAAAAATTCCATGAGTGCATCGATAAAAATAATTGTATACCGTTGATTCTGACAAAACGACCGACAATGACAGTCGTCCTCCAAACACTCGACCTGTGTCAACCTATTTATACAGTCCGATCCCTCCCCACAAGCTATATAGGGTGCGTCTATGCCTATTATAAAGGCGAATTAATAACTTTGACATAGAGACAGAGAAGGCTAGAGTAGGTAGGTGAGTGAAGGGAGAGTCTAACCTGGCTCATATGTGCAATCACACGTAAAGCCTTCGTCGGCTTGTCTAGAAAGACCTAACGTCTTATACTGGTAAATATTATCAAATATTTGTGTAAATGTCTTCATTGCTGCTTCCTCGGCTTTCATCAAGTGGCCAATGAGCTGTGGCCCACCAGAAGGACGGGGCGTGGGTGTAGTAGAGGGCGTCGAGACAGAGTCTAACGACGACAATGGCGGACTTGTCCGTTCTGGATCTTGTTTAACTTTGGAAACGACATCATGCATAGTAACAGATTGATCTTATGCAGCCGGTCAACACAGAAGTTGTGCAGTCCAAAGTAGTTCCGGAAGGCGGGTCAAGTCTGAAGTTCAGTTCGAACCGACAAGGGTTCGGTATAGGAAGAACTACTATTAGTGTGACCGCCATTTGGATGTTTGTTTGAAAAAAGCACAATGAAAACGTTATTATTAGTTCATTGAGCAAAACACAACGCACAAAAGACTGCTTACCAAAAATCTATATACCCTGAAAGGATCGGGAGGTTAAGTTGTCAAGTGCAAGACCAGTCGGAGTAACAGCGCGTCTTCTCTCTCTTCCTTGGTCCATGGCCGACATGTCCCAATCCAACAAAAAGCGTAAACGAGACGAAAACAGATCCAAAGACACATTAATAGTATCAGATGGCTCAGCGGGTGTCGGGCCCGTAGTCGGTTTGTTACCTTTTCGTTTATTTTGTTCTTTGCATGTGAATTCTCTAACTGCTGCTCAAATATAGTTACATTTCCGGCAATCGAGCCAGCAAAATCCACGCCCTTCAAATTTTATTATAAACCATCAAATATATCTGAAGACTCAGCTCACAAAGGCTTTGAGACCGAGAACGGCATTATTGCTGGCGAAACGAGTGCGATTGATTTGTTTACAGGGAGCTTTGATCATAAGCCTGGTTCGCAGTAGGCAGCATCTCAACCGTCTTTTTAAGGCATGTTTAATCCCCTTTTATCCAGGTATTTGTTAGGTATAAAAGATAAGAAGAGCAATAAAATATTACTCCGCAATGCTCCGCTACATGTTTTATCGCGGGATGTTAAAGCTGTCAAATCTTTGGAGTCTCTTGCAAGAACCACACATGAAGAACGAATGCTTGCGAAGAACGATCTGGGTGAAGCGTTTGGTTCCAAGAAGGCAAAACAAGCTATCAAAGCTATGGAACGCAATAAAGTCGATGTTTCTGCAATGGAGAATGTCATCGGACATATACAAGGAAGTATTGAAGCCAGCACTGTTACATTGCCGTCTCGGGGTCAGTCTTTTTGAGTCAAAACAAACTAACGTGACGACAAAAAATTAACACATGAGTTTTATCATACAGAGGAAGCCGTGGTACTCGCAGATGAAAACCGTCCAATCCCCCATCATAATGCTCAAGCATCGTCGCCAGACCAGGCACGTACTTTCTTTCATCTCCGAGCCGTATAGACTGAATTCATTGGATTACAGGTATACGCCTTGCATGACATAGTCCCTGAGGCGGAATTGGATTCTATTGACGTATCTCGTATGTTGAGTACACCTGAAGAAGCGAGGCCATCATGTCTACCATATCAGCGATCTCAGTGGATCAATACTCATCTCGCCTCAGAATTTAAAGGTCGCAAGCCCCACAAACTCAACCTGTAAGCGCATAACAAAAAAAAAATTCTTTCATTTGCTCATTGTTAAACCGGCGACAGGAAAATTCTCTACTTCATTTCTTGTATGTTCTTATTCAGGGCGGTGAACATGTACAGAGATCGAGAGCTGCTTCAAAAACGAATGCCTTATGTACCAAACGAGATCATTGACGGATTGTTGGAGCGGTTCACCGAAAAAAGTCGAAATGGAACAGGGTGAGTTTATCCTATCGGCACGGCGCGTTGGACGTCTTTAGATGATTTAATTTTGTCTCGGGTTTTTTGCCAATTAGTCCGGAAATGACCAACGAGTCCAGAACACGG
The DNA here is from genome assembly GCA_027605045.1 of Phallus indusiatus. NCBI lineage: Eukaryota > Fungi > Basidiomycota > Agaricomycetes > Phallales > Phallaceae > Phallus > Phallus indusiatus. Next base: position 11,099 of record JAQFWX010000115.1, on the reverse strand, counting down.
TTACTGACGTACATGTTCGCACTGTGCCTACGATTAGACAAATATGCGACAGATCCAACTATTCTGGCCTCAGATCTAAGCCTTAATTATGCAAGGTATGCACGTTTTACTAGCCCTGTGGTAATCGCAGCCAAGTTTAATAGATTTTTTTTTCCACAAGCGTGACCAAGTATTTTAAACAGCTCGGTAAGCTTTCGATCGAGCCTATTTTAATGCGTTTTTTTTCTTATCAATGGACTAAGGGTGTACCGTTGAGGCGCTGAGTACCGCAGAACGCGCGCGTCGAGGACTAGGGTCTGCATCAGCCAACGAACCAAAACGGTGTATTCTTAAAATACCGTTGGAATTCCCTAAGCAACGGTATCGCCGACAGTAATGAAATGGACGGCAACTGTGTCATAAGGAGATTCATGGGTTTTTACTTTTTTTCCCGAGCTAGTACTGCATAATACCCAAGGCGTGTGTCGTTTTCATGTTCTATCCAGATCATCCAGAATGCCCAACTGTCACATCCTAATACATATACATATAAACAAACATAATTACATGGATGACGATCTCAATCTATAGAAAATTTTCAGCTAATAATGACGAGCTGTGTGGTATGTATGAATTCCTATACATTCTCAATTGAGATGAACGGCCTTCAGAATTTGGAAAGGTATTTTTTTCAAATAGAATTGAGCGTGGTAACCGGTGATTTGGCGGAAAATAGCCAAGGGTGTTAATGTGCCGGATGACGGACTCAAATGGAGTTGAGCTTGGGTGCTGTGCCAGAAAGAACAAGGGAGTTTCTACTCCATTCGTGCATGACGTCACGCACAAACTAGCTGAGGATATATCTTTCCGACGAAAAAAAAAAGTGAAAAAGTGACGTTTCACGCCTTCAGAAAAAGAAAAAATGTCATTAGGAGAATGTGAGTATCGAGAATGAATCAAAAAAAATGGTCTATTTTCTTCTTCTTTTGTTCATCATTGGGCGCAGCGGATGCGAAATTTCCAAATCAATCAAGCAGTGCGCAAGGACCTCCCCCAAGCCGCGAAAACCCTGGAGGAGTATATCCCAAATCATCGCCTACGGCGGCTAAGCCTCAAGAGATCCCTGGCTCAGGGGGTGCGAGTGACGAGCCACGATCTGTATTGTCGAACCCATTTGAATTTCAAGATGAGTTGAATCAATTGGGTTCCGCGTTGGATAGGGTTATTGCGGCCATTGACGCGGAGGGTGGTGGCTCGACATCTGAGATGTCAGCCAGACAAGGGCGAACCGGAAATATAGTAGATCAACAACCTGGCTCGGCTGGATTTCATTTGCGATTACGGAAGAAATTTGAGCAGTGGAAGATGGAAGTGGCAGAGTTGGCATACACTGGTGACCGGGGCGTACGAGCGGAAAGAAGTGACGGGACCAAAACAGTTCCGGACGTCGCTACTACTACTAGTACTAGTAGTAGTGGTGGTAATGATGAAGGCGGGCTATTCAACGATTGACATGGCACGCGGATCTCAGGGGAAAAAACAACTGCTTTGAGCGCGGGCACTGTTTGTAGTAACTGAATTGTATCATGACTTTTGATTATCAGAGGTCGGCACTATCATTCCGGTGTCTATTAGACTCGGGTTAAAATAAATATTGTTGCCCACAAAGTCTTGGCCCGTTTTAGTAAATGTTACTCACTATTTATAATATAACATTCTGCACATTGGCATAAATGTATATAAAGGCCGAGTTCCTGCCACATAGCCTCAGTCACAAAATCATCGACATACTAATACCCCCACCCAACATATACATACACTACAGACAACACACAACACACATCATCTACTCACACTCAACACACTTATCACCTCAATAAATCTACGACAATGGATAAAAAGCCAGCTAGCTCGGACAAAAAGGCACCCAAGCCTCGTCCACCAACACAGTCAGATCCAGCCGATCTGAGCGATTATTGTATCATCTGTTAATTGACAGGGTACCTTCTCTTTCTCCAAATTCTTCTATAGGACCAAGTCTGACCGAAGTAGACAGATTTCTTTTTTGTTTATGCCCATTCGCATATTCGCAACCAGCGACTAGGAGCAACTATTAGGGGAAGGAAGGTGATAACCTAGATGATACTATTAATGGCAGAGCTCCGTCAGCCGGAATTCATGTGTAATGTATTATTGTAAATGATGTTGATCAAAGATTGGAGAGCTTGGCCTTGTAGATACTTTCCAAGTGCATGCGCGCACTGTGAAAGCAACAGATAGTAATAATAATAATAATAATAATAATGTATTAATTACAAGGAGATCTACAGAGTGACGTGGAAAGGGTTGAGTTGAATGAATTTTACAGGCAAAGATTTCCGCATGTGCTGGCTTGAAATGCAAAGAGAATGCAAGCAAGGGTCCGTCCTGCTGACAAATACTCTCCCACGCTGACACGGACGTCCTGCACTGACTTTCACACTTGTCCAACACACAACTTGGCGATGACGACCATCCCCTCCAGACTATCACGGGTAGCCCGACAATCGAGTAGCCCAGCTGAGGCTCGTTCAAGGGTGATACAATTATACAGAGACTGGTATCGCGCTGTGTGTAGTGTCCCCACTTTTCGCTTTTCATGAACCCCAGCACTATAGATAGTACTGACACTGAAGGCCTAACAGGCACCCGAAATTGTAGCCATGTATGGATTGCCCGTCACCCCATCTTTAATCCGTCGACGCATGCGCGAAGAGTTTGAAAGGAACAGATACATTGACGATGTGCGGCTCATTGACCGTCTGCTGCTCAAATGCCAGCAGGAGTACCAGGAAACGATGAATGTCTGGAAACAAGAACCTCACATCTTGGGTATTCTACTCCAACCGAAGCAGAAACGTTCCAGGCCATTCTTGGAGAAGTTCTATCAGGTACCGCCTTTACACTCTCTCCTTTTAGCAAACCTTGTTATTTCTGACCCTTTCTTCTCTCTTCCACACAGGGCAAGGATGATGAAGGCGTTGTTCCTGCGGTCTCTACGCGCAGCAGTGGGTTCTAAAAAAAAATCCCTTGCACATACTGTATCCATATTAAAAGTCAAATAATACCGGTTCTGCATGATAGAAACACACACTCGCTTTCTCATGAAATCTTATCTCCTTTTATAAGGTGTGATCATATGCTTCTTTAAACGTTTGATGGCCATGTCCCGCGTCGCGTCTCCACCACAACACCGTCTCGCTTCTTTCCTGGTGTATTTATTCTTGCGAACGTTCTTCCCCCCATCGGAATCCAGTCGATTCAATTGGCTATAATTGTTCTGGCATAGAATATGTAGTGGGCACGGGTGTGGCGTAGCGCATTTCTTATTCTCCTTATCTCCCATCGATTTGATGACCCTATTCAGACGTCAGACACTGACACATACATTTATATATATATATAGGGGAGACCCACCACCGTCTTGTACCCAGATTCACTTGTCTCCGTATCCCAGCAAACATGAAGGTCAACGAAGTCATATTCCCCGCCATTTCTCTGCTCAACATTGCATCAAACAACTTCTCTTCCATTGGCAAACCCTCCATTCAGTCCTTGTCTGGTGTCGACTTCTCCGACCCCAAGGTGGAAGCTATCCTGTCTGGAAACACTGGCGGCTCTTCGCATGACTCTCAGTCCAATACCAACCAGCCTCTTCGTCCTTCCATTCACCACGGCAATGAACTCAGATTCCACTATAGGTCTCATTCTCACCACCAAAAGTCTACCTCCGATCAATGTCCCCAGCCCCCTGTCTTATCATGCACTCGCGAGGCCGAAACCACCGACTCTTGTTGTGTCGTCAATCCCGGAGGAGTCCTAGTTTTCACTCAATTTTGGGATCTCGACATCGGTCAGGAAGATTCTTGGGGTATACACGGTCTATGGTAGATATCACCTTTGACTTTGAGTATCTCAACCTCACTAAAAACTCGCTCTTAGGCCAGATAAATGCAACGGTCAATTTTACGAGGTACGTTTACCCATCCATCATCATTATATGCGCGTAAATTTTCCGTTACCCCCAAGAATTGCGACAACTCTCGCGCATACTCTGGCAATGAAATATCAGAGGCTCTGCGCAGGGCTGGTGCTCAGAATACATTATCTATCATGAACGAATTCTGGCTTTCCAATGATGAATCTCCCCAAAGCTTTTGGGCTCACGAATGGAAAACCCATGGTACATGGTAAGCTTCAAGTGCCTTCCCAAAATCAATAGTATTTACTCACTCACTGCCTTCAGTGTTTCCACTCTGGAGCCTCGATGCTTCGCAAATTATCAAACTGCTGATGAGGTATAACAATAAAGTCCAAACGCAATTTTCTTCTTCTCTAACTTGATTCAAAGGTACCATATTACTTCGAAACTATCGTGAATCTCTTCGAAAAGTTTGATATTTACCGTGCTTTGTCCAATGCCGATGTAAGTTGACAAAGAGGCATCCGTCCTGTTTACGTCGTCGTGCTAAAAACTTTTCTATCTAAAAAAAAGATACTTCCTTCCGACTCTAACGGGTATTCGCTGACAGACATGCAAAAAGCTGTTCAGGACGGTACAGGCTACATCCCCGATTTCGTTTGCAAAGACGACGCAGTTACAACAGTCCAATTCTATCTTAGAGCTCAAGGGTAAAAAAGACTTCCACACTTGGATGCTATAGATTCTCATCCATTCCCATTGTAGCCCGTTGCAAGATGGTAAATTCACTCCTAGTCATCCTACTCGACAGAGTAACTGTCCAAGATCCGGCATCAAATACCCCGTTAAAACAGTTGGTCAATGAGTTACTAACGAACCTTAAACACGATCGTTTTGCGTCTTGACGTGTCATGTCAATATCACGTAATGTAGAATTATGTTTTCTATGGTTGAAAGAGATGATCGAACTAGTTACATAAATACAATTTTTTTGGCCCAACTTCTACAATTCATCATGCCCATGCGTGCTATCACTACCTTCTGTTTCGGTCACATTAGCTGTCTCCGTAGTCCCAGCCGTCGCTGACTCCGTGGGTGAAATGGTATCGGTTGATGTGGTAGACGTAGATGAAGACTTAGGTTTAGGAGCTCTCCTCTTCAACAGCCGCATAACATGATTTTGTAACGCCTTGCCCCTAGATGTGACCTCCGATGTAAATATAACCGGTTCCTCATTGATCGCTAGTTTTCTCTGAGCTTCCATTTTCTCCTGTAGCCACGCATCGAGCGATTTTATCTGTGTTTCTACTTCGTCAATCTCCTCCACGGTATATTTATGTAGCGTCCCTTGTGTTTCCTCGATGGTATAGTTTTGCCGAGCAGATTCTAGAAACACTTGTCCAGCCTGCAGAGCTTGTTCCAAATCCGCAATCGCGGGGAGAAGAGTCTCCGATTCTCTATGGCGCTGCTGAATGGGTCTTTCTAACACCCTATATCGTTGACGTCAGGATTCGCACAGTCAGAAAGAAATTAGAAAGGGCGGGCATACTCTAGTGCTTCTCTCTTACTCCACAAATCTAATAATTCAGCACTTTCATCATTTTCATGCAGCCAACCGGATGTCGTTTGCAGTAGATCGGCTATTTTCTGACGTTCACTCTCTTTCGAGAAAAGAATGAAAGGAGCGTCTTCGTTGCCATCGAGAAGATCACGTAGGCGATATATATAGGACTCTAACAAGTTCCGTGCTTCTTCTCGTTGTTGCTTGCTTCGTTCGGCGCGTTGCATTGCTAATAATCTGTGTTAATCCATGAGTCAGTAGACAGAACCAGTATAACGTCAAATGAATAATAAAAAGTACTTTTCATGCGATGCCCTCTTCTCAACAAGTGTCATTGGTTGGATCGAAAGGGGCGAAAGCTCGATTTCCAATGAAATACTCTTTTGACTTTTTCCACTTTTGGGTACTGCAGTCGTGGTCGCGGTAGGATCAACAGTAGACGTCTCAGAGGTATCACTCTCTTCTGCAGAAGAGCCACCAAAAAAGTTCTTCAGCTTCTCTATCCGGAAAAATATAACGAAGAAAAACAATACAAGTAAGAAATGTTTTACTGACCTGCAATAGATTCTTTGATCTCAGCAGATACAATTGCATCTTGAACGACCACAAAACCGGAGTTGGTCAATGCTACTGTGACCTTGACCACTGGATCCTCAGCTCCTTGTTCAGTGAGGTTTGTTATAGTTTCGTTGACTTTGAGAATCTGCGCTTGAGAGATGTCTCCCGAGAATACCCTATATGTTTACAGATTCAGAGTTCGGAATCGAATATTCAAAGGAAACGAACCCTGGTTGCGGCGATTTGTAGGAAAGTGTTAAATTAAAATCGTCCTTGCGTTTCAAAGTCAGGACCTTTTTGGACCCGTATTTGGAACCTGTAGGGAACAACACGGAAGACAGTGTCCGGATGGAGGTATCTAATAGTTCGAAGGTCTATACCTGCCGAAAGAGAGGAAGAAAAAGAATGTTTTACACACCTGTAGATTTGGATTCTGCAAGGTAAGAAACCTGAATATCATAATGGACAATATCCTGGACTTTAATATCCTTAGTCCTGAATTGACTACTGATGCTTGCGCCGTAGAACGCGGCACCTATTAATGAATCAGTGTTTGATGAATAACGACCAGTAAATTTCGGTCCTACCAAGTACTGCGGCCTCGTCGGTATTAATATTTTGCGCCACTTTACTCCTAATAAATGAAATCAGCGACGCTTGGTTAGCTTCAAAAATCAGAATAGTACAAACTCTCCAACCATGTTTCGCACAGCCTGTTGTATAATCGGAACGCGAGAGCTTCCACCCATCAAAATAACAGATGTAATTTGATCCTGATACATCTCAGCAAAATTGGATGATACGCATTGATAAAGATCACATACGAGTGTAAGGTTCGCATTTCCAAGTGCATCAGAGATGGGCTTGACAAAATCAAGTTTCAAATCCACCAGAGCGTTCTCAAATTCTTCTCGGGATACAGATGCACGGAAATCGATGTCAAATGCAGCGTTTTCAACCTTGATGATGAGTGAATGAAAAAAAGGTTCAACGATGAGAAAATTTCTCGACGTACAATCGCCACAGCTTCCGAATTTGCGCTTAAAACACCTTTAACACGACCTGCTTCTTTCCATAACTTGGCCATTCCCCGAGCATCGCTCCGAATATCCTTTTGATTTCGCGAGTTGAACTTGTCGATTAAAATATTCCTCAATCGTCTGTCTAATTCATCACCTCCAATCTGACGACTATAACCAATAGCTTTAATTTCAATGGATGTAGAATCTTTGCTAGCTGATCTAGCTTTCGATCCATTTTCAGATGCAGGGGTCGTCGAAAAAGTCGCGATGGTTGCGCGAATTGATCCGGCACCAGCGTCATATATCAAATGGGTTTCTGGAGTGGGGAATGTTCGCGTCATGGCGTAATTAATTGCAACTGATCCCAATATATGTAAAATGAATGTGTACTTGAGGGATCTGCGACTTACCAGCTGTGCCGTCATTGATAATTCCAAGAGACTTTAACCCAGATATCTCTATAGCATCTAAAACTGCTTGTCGTTCGAACTGAGAGTAATAGCTGGGGACCTTTGATGGATCAGCATTGCAAGAGGTATGGAAGAGAAACCTTGTACGTACGGTAACGACTGTATCAACCACCTTCTCTTTGGACGTGCTCTCTGCCAGCTCCTTGACATATGCAAACTGTAGGGCTATGAGTTCCTCAACAGCCCACTCAGTTCCATCTGATCTGCGAAGCGCAATGGTCTTGCGCGTGGTCTCTGTCGTCTCAGCAGTGGATATCGAGGTGAAGAATGTTAAGGCATTTGACCCTGAGGCTTGACCTTGCAGATATTTCAAAGATGAAAACGACGTTTTGGGAAACCGAGTGGCCTGACATCATTGAGCGAAAAGTGTTATTCTGCATTTGTCAAAGGAACGCACAATATTGAACGCGTCTGAACCGAAAAGTCGGTCGTTATTTTTCCACCCAACAGAGGACTGGATTTTCCGTTTTGAGTCATGGTTCAATAGCACGTCAAAAGGTAACCCTGGTTTAACTAGAGAGACTTTCATCCACTCCGTACCATAGTCGATGGCTAATATTGAAGCAAATGCATATTGAACGACTGGAAGGAATAATAGCGTTGCAAGTAGCCGCATAAGGCCGGAAACTAACGTGAACTATTGGGAATTAGTATACTTAATCTAATCGGAGCGGAGAGGACGAGGTCGTAATGAGAGAGAACAAAGAGAAAAAAATAAATGTTAAACTGGATCCGTCACGTCTACGTGTTTATGACACCTGACGGTAAACTGTCCACAAAACACCACAGACAGTGTCACGGTGACACGTTGGCAAAATCCTGCTAGCTTGTCATTATCATGGATGATTATTCCGAGTCAATGACAGCAGCTCAAAATCATGATTGGAAGCCGTTTCTCATACCCACAGATAGCGAATCTGCCTGGCGGGTGGAAGACGCAGAGGAGGAAATTTTCATTCTCTACAGTCAGCTTCAAGGCGGCTCTGCTCACCAAGGATCGTCCCACGACGACGATGACATGGACAACGATGCATCAAAAGAGTCAGGCCTAGGTTCGGTCAATCCCAAAGACGGGCAAATAACTATCACACTTCCAGTCTGTAGCTGTCAAGTATGCATTGAGAGGCGCAGCGAGAAATCAACTCGTCAGAGTCGAAAAACTCATTCTAAAAGAGTAACCCAATCCTCCCCTACAGAAATATCGCTATATCAGGACATAACTTCACTTAACAGTAGGAAAGGCGACACAGGCAGTGTTCTCTGGCGAGCAAGCAAGAAGATCGCCGCTCTGATCCTATCTGAAGTGTTGATATCTCATGCTAACCTTTCATCTTGTCAAATCCTTGAACTCGGTGCCGGTACTGGATTTCTAGCTATTGCAATATCTCCCCTTGTAAAACGCTACATCGCAACAGACTTACCCTTTTTAGTACCGCTTATCGCCAAGAACCTTTCACAGAACATACCAAAACACTCGAACGTTTCCACAGGACCTTTGGATTGGATTGAATTTCAATCCATGCCTTTGAATACCAGATTTACAGCATACAAGAATGTGTGGATGGACGATGTCATTCAAGAACCCTCCAATTCGCCCCGTATAATCCTGGTCGTTGATTGTATCTATAATCCGTCTCTTATCGACCCTTTACTCACTGTCATCAACCACTTTGCCGTTGAAGATAAAGAGAAAGCGTTGGTCTTGGTAGTATTGGAATTAAGAGCCGAAGACGTTTCAAAATTATTCCTCTCACGTTGGATGGACTCGGGACCATGGGAAATTTGGAGTTTAGCTGTACTCGGAACGCGTTTTGCGGTTTGGATCGGACGTCCTCTTCGTGCAGTCGACATGGCTGTAATTGCATGAGGGAGCAATTACATGCGTCCGTGTCTGTGTCTGCGCCGTTTCCGTGCAAATCTATATTCCATTCATCCTACAATATAAGCGGTGGTAGTATCTTGAGAGGTTTGCCTCATTACCCTTTGAGCTACACCATCCGACACCGGGTAGAAAGGAGGTGGGGGTTCTGCTTCGCGGTCTAGCATACGTCAGTCGATCGATAGAAGTCGGGAAACTTGATTTGGGACGTTTACCGAATGTTTCATAGTAACTGCATATTTGATACATCCGAGTCAACTGGGTTTTACTACCCGGAGGTGTGGGTAATTACCCACAACGACGTTTACTGTTTCCTCAAAAAACATTTCCGCTACCTGTCAGTCATGTACCGGAATTCCAGTACTATCTAAGTGTCTGTGTCTGTGTCTGTGTCTGTGTCTGTGTCTGTGTTGTGTCTGTACAAATTTATCTACATTCCATCTAATCCTACGCTACCGCCTCGCATACTTTCACGTGTTGCAGTTAAAGTCACGTCAGCATAACAAAAAATTACACGAAAATGTGTTCTATTCAAGTTCATCTTTTGCGAGTATACCCAAATCATCACAAAATTCCCGCATATATTCTGTAGCGCCAGAAAGGTCTCCAATTTCACAGATTGCCGCGTGAAGCCTCAAATAAGAGGGAGATGGGAGCGGTAACTTGTCTTCATTGGGTGTCGTGAAAGTCACATAGTCTGGAAGGCCATACATTTCACGAAACGGGAAGGGGTTCTCTCGAAAAAAAGTACATGTCTTAACTTCATAAGTATGAGGTTTTGTCTCATATAGAATGTTGTTAGGACGAACTAGAAATAGCCATTGAAGCTTGACGTACTGTTTCAACAAACCACACAAGCATTTCATCAAAAATTTGTCGTATATCGCAAGCTATGGTGAGAATGTTCTCTAAACGGTGAAAGCCAGCTCCATTGATTTCAGCTAAAAGATTTTCATAGCCAAAACGTCTTAAGACAGAATGCACACTAGTAATATCTTCCTTTTTCTGTTATTAAGATGAGAGGGGAAGTCAGCTTTTTTTGGAAAAACATTACTTCATTGAAACCACTGTGGATCTCTTTACTCTTTCGCATGCACGACATATCATGCGATCCAGAGAGGATACAGCTGAATCCGTCTCGAACAAGTGCCTTAGTTGATAAGAGGTATATTATAATAAAAGAAAACTGGCATGTTATTCACCTTATTATGTGCAGTAGTAGTATTTTGAGAGGTCCGATTCATTACCCTTTGGGCTACATCATCCACCGGTTTAAAAGGAGGTGGAGATTTAGCTTTGGAGACTATTGTACGCCAGTAAATCAATAGGTGAAGAAATTATATTTCTGGATGTTTACCAAATGTTTCATAGTAGTCTATTATATATTCATAAACTAAGGAATGATAAACAATTAGCTTCGCAGTGAAGAAAACAACGAAAAGATTTACATGGTTTCAGAAGATAGTCAAAGTACATCCGACCCAATCTCAAGATATCCTTACGATTGGCACACGCAAGTACCTCATTAATAACTGTTTCCAAAGCTTCATTAGTCGGACCGTGATGAAACAAGTAGCCAACGATGCGACAGTCAATTAGTTCCTTTTGACGTCTTTTCCTGCCTTTTGTTCTTCTATCAATTCTTCCTCACACTTGAGGCATATGGCGT